>VWZL01000267.1:16155-89922 GCA_013396915.1 Stercorarius parasiticus | reverse complement strand
CCTCAGCCTCCTTTTCTCCAGGCTGAACACCCCCAGCTCCCTCAGCCGCTCCTCACCAGACTTGTGCTCCAGACCCCTCCCCAGCTCCGTTGCCCTTCTTTGGGCACGCTCCAGCACCTCAATGTCCAGAATCCTTCATGGGCCAAAGTTCAGAGATAATAACTGCCGGCATTTTTATTAGTTAAAATGGGGTTAGTTCTCTGGAGCAGTATGATCTTTGGCTCAGCCCTGGCAGCAGCCAGGCGGGTTCTTCTCCAGGCACAGAGCAGAGTCCCAGCATCCCTGGGCTCATGGAGAAGCCTGACTGGATCTAGCCCCAGTTCAGCGCCGGGACCCAGCCCTGCCACTCGTGGGGCTCCAGATTCCCGGCAAAGGGACCGGCCTGAACTGGGGAGGGGCTGGGATGGAGCAGAACTGGATTCACCTTCCGTACAATCCAGCTGTCAACAACCGGTCAGTGAGCCATGAATGCTCGTATAGCATGCTAATCACTTAACGAAGGCTAAATTGGCCAAAAGAGCTTACTTTTCTTGCAGGTCTGATAATGCCTAATGACCAAAAGTGATTTCCCTACTTTAATTGCCATGTCCTACATCAGGTACATCAATAGGGGTTTTGTCAGAGTTAAAGCTGTTAGATCAAATTGTTAATTTGTGCAGATATTGAAACAACTTTGCATACAGTAGGCGAACTTCTAACTGAGGAGTTTCTTCAATGTGTACGTTTAATTTTAGTTTAACAGTAGGATGTGTTAAAGCAGACGTAAATATGTAAATGTCAGAGGCTATATAAAAGGCGTCAGTATCGGTGGCATATAAATGTAGCTATGTACCATTTTTTTTATCTTTTTCTCAAAACCTGCTGAATAGTTTTTGGTCACCACAACTTGGTTATGTCAAGTTAGAGAAAAAGGAAATATTTCTGTTCCTTTTCCACCTCTCTCTTCCTGAATCATGCTTTAATGGTTAACAATCTGTAAACAGTTCCAGAGAAACATTTTCCCAGTGTAAATCAAACGGATAATAATCACAATAGCACGTGCAGTTAGCATGGAAGCTGATACAAATGCTGAATGTCGCGAGTCATGGAGTGGCAATTGTAACTTCTAGTGAAGAACATAGTCCCAGACCTTGTTGAAGATGTACAGATCAGCATACTGCTTCTTGAGGAGATTTGTCAAGATCATGGATCAAGTCTCTTTCCATGTTTTTCAGCCAGTGATGGAGTGCTTCCATGTTATTAGTATTGCTGGATGACATTATCCGGTGACATTTGCAGACCTGCTTGAAAGCTCACAAAGCCTTTTATGAGCGTGCCAGTGAGGGTAACCATGATTCTGCTTTGTTTTCTTTCATTTTTTCTGACATGTAGGCCATCTGAGGTAAGCTAAGCCTTGCTGCCTGCGGTCCCGCCAGCAGTGGGAAGGTGTTGGCGCGGCCGTTCCTTGGCGCGGGCTTGTCCCTTATGGCTCCTCACCACCCGCACGGCTCCGCTTCGCCCGCAGCACCACAGCCCGTGGCGAGGCCGGCCGAACTTGGATGGGAACAAGGGGCTTTTAGTAACTACCATGACCAAAATGTTTTGTTCACAAAGGAAGATAATTGTAAAGCATAGATAATTCATAATGTTACCGATCAGGTAAATTAATAGCAATACTCAAAATTTGGGTTTTGCTCACAGCTCTCCTCCTTTTCTGAGTTACGGTGCTTGGATTAGTAAGTAAGGGGAGTAAGGCTGAGGGGGAACCTTCTCGTACAGCTCCCTGAAAGGAGGGGGGAGCCAGGGGGGGTCGGGCTCTTCTCCCAAGGAACAGGCAATGGGACAAGGGGAAACGGCCTCAAGTTGTGCCAGGGGAGGTTTAGGATGGATATTAGGAGCAATTTCTTCCCGGAAAGGGCTGTCAAGCATTGGAAGAGGCTGCCCAGGGCAGTGGTGGAGTCGCCATCCCTGGAGGGATTGAAAAGCCGGGCAGACGTGGTGCTGAGGGACGTGGGGTAGTGGGGGTTTGGGCAGTGCTGGGTTGATGGTTGGACCAGATGATCTGAAAGGTCCCTTCCAACCCGGGCAATTCTAGGATTCTGTAAGTACTTGTGCACTGCTTTTAGTCATTGTGCAGTGATAAATATTGCTCACTAATTATATCCAATTCCAATTTTCAGGTAGCTTTTACAAATGAACTTGCTGAAGAAAAATAGCAGAAAGTGAGGTCAGAATACTTTTACCTAGTAAGTTTTTTCATTGTATTAATGAGAGTTTGAAAAGTATTTAAATACTTATCTGTCATTGTTATCAGTGACCACTCAATGCTCGAAGACCTTTAGCATTCTGGCCGTTACTTACCAATTAGCTTATCTGCCACGGGGATTGCTTGTTAAAGGGTTTTCTCTACTTAGGTTAGCCGTATCGTTTAGTGAGAACTTAAAAATGTGAGCAAAGAAACTTTTCTAAAAGCACCCGGCTGACTATCATTAATTCCTCTCACTTCACATAAAGCAGCAAAGTGATCTTCAGAGATTAAATAAGTGGCGTCTCTTTCCCTAATGCTCTGCAACACGTGGCTGAGCTGTGAAAATTTTAGATTATGTAGAAAAATCTTCCTGCCCGGTGTGTGCAATCCGTAGCCGTCTGAAGTTATTAATGTGAGGAATTGTTGCTACAGCCGATATTCATAAGTTATCCTTGCGGGGATGGATTGTGCAAAGTAAAAAGAACATGAATCTTTCCGTGAGGCCTTTTTGAAAACGGTCTTTGCGGTTTGGCTTCAGCGAGAACGTTTGTAGGATGTAGATGGCACTTGGGGAGAAGTTTCCGGTCCGGCGGGACAGGGGTTGAATCGCTGCCGCGGGATGTGTCGTCCCGCGCCCCCGTACCCAGGTCTGTGACAGCGGAGCCGCAGGTTCCCAACTCGGCCCTCTCGGCCAGACGGTTTGGGCTCAGAGCCAGCGCTAATGTGGCGAATAAAGGGGAAAAACCCAGCAGCCAGGGAGAAGGCAAGTCATTTAGATGGAATGAAAAAAAGGGGAAATACAGCCTACAGTGATTTAGGGAAAAAATTTTATGTCAGCAAAACCTGGATCCGTGTATTTCTGATGGGTCACATGCTGCGTTATTTGAAACTGAGGTGTATGACAGAAAGAAAACAAAGAAACAAGCTGTTCTTTACATACAGTTTTCGTGACTGATGACAGAAAAATCTGAGAGAAGTGATGCTGTGGATCAGATGACTCTGAACAGCTAGTTCTGCTTTGCTACATTAGCGGAAATTTTTCAGGAGAAACCCATTATTTAAACGCACACATATTCACCTTGGGTTTGTTTTCAGAAACATTGAGAACATTCATAGAAACTTACGGGGTGTTTAAAAGTGCGTGTGGGAGTATTCTAATATATTAAAAACAAAAAAAAGGTCCTGCAGAGTCTTTTTAGTTTAGGCACTTTTGCAAGTCCTACACGACGTGGAATACCTGATGTCATTCCCGTGCAGAGAAAGTGAGAGCGAGTCACAAAGTCACCAGTAGTAACTCGAGCAATCACCTTTTTCACTCAGAAATACGAAAAGGGGGATTAACTTCAGTTTTTAATAATGAAAAATGACAAGTGATGTGTTCTTCCCTAAAACAGTGGCCACAGTCTAGTTTTATTCTTGAGTCTCATGTACGCGTAGCTCTACTGGCCATAACTTCGAGTGTGTGAAAATGTGTGAGTACCCAACTGCCTGACTTTCAGAATGCCTCCACGTTCGTTTGCAGTATGTCCATTTTTGGCCAGGAAGAGAAACTGAAGAAATGTGGAACCTATGGAAAAATAAAAAGAAATGCATCAGAAGCGTACCATAGATTCGAGGTTACAGTTATTCTACGCAGGTGAAATTTTGGACAAACAAACAAACTGGACTTCACTGAAAAAAAGAAATGAAAGTTCCTGCAGCCTGACAATTAATTTGGTGAAAACACCAAAGCGTAGCAGAAATACTTAGAAACGCTCAGTTGTGGTATTAAATGGACTCCTACAGTTTTGCCAAGTCTTACTTGTATTAACATCCAGCTTACTAATTAATAGTGAAATATTTCCTCAGTGAACATAATTTGCTTTTCAAAGCATTTGGTGTCCTGAAGGGTTTGAGTGGTTTTATGCATCTGTTTCTTCTCTAACGCTATTCCCCAGGTTACTTTTGTGAAGGCATTTTGGTGCACGTTTGGTTTTTCCCTGTGTCTGTGGATAAATTCACGGCAGATAGTTTTGGATTGTCTCCCGGGCTCCCTCCAGTGGGGGCGTCCCAAGGTATTGCTGACGTCCAGGGGTGAGCCTTAGAGTAAGGGCTCTCACGCATACGTTTGCCGTTACCCCTTCCTGCAGGTAACTTCGGTTCAGAAAACTTTTCATAAAATAAATAAGTTTGAGCGGAATTATTTGTTGTCAGCTCTAGCCACCCGAGATGGTGATTCGTTCGCTTTTGTGGTCTCGCCAGTCACCGGAGCGAGACGGGGAGGTCGTGCCGGGCAGAGGTTTGGTGATGCCCCTGCCTTTTGGAGCCCTCAAATATGGAGATGGCACTATAAACTCTGCCTCCTGGTCTTCTGTATAGCTGAAGTTTTCCCTGTGTAGTTCTCAAATTACCTGTGTTATATGAAAGTTCTTTTCAGAAGATGCTGGTTTAAAATGAAGTGCATTTTCCTAAACTCGCTGGCTGTATAAAGCTGTTGCCTGTCTTGCAGCACCGTTACACTAACAAGCCCCGCGTCCCCTGGCAAAGCCTTGCCTGATGAAACAGATAGCTCTGGGGTTCCGAGCCTGCAGAGGGTCTTAAAACTAAAAACAATATTGACTTTGACAAACAGATGAAATACTGCCTTGCTGACTTTGTTGCTTTCAGAGTATTCTGCAGAGTTTTGCTAGAGGAGTCGCTAAAGGAAAACACACAGCAGGGCTGTTGAAACGAGAGATTATGAGAAGTCACTAAGACGTGTTCAAAGGGACCTGGAGTATTCCTGATTTTCTCACATTCAGTGAGATCCTTCCAAGAGCGTCACGTGGGTGTTCTGTTATACGTACAGTTTGGTCATGGAGAACAAGAGAGCACAGCCTCGTAGACAAGAATTAGAATGTATTGTTAGTCTAGTGTTTTAATTGCCTAATCAACATACCACAGTCAGTTTAGTGCATTTTAAATTGTATTTACACTTACGCAGATTATCTGTTTGTTCCTTGTTCCTGTTACTACCGCGGCTGCAACGGCTGCGAGCCAGCGTCCTGCTGCCCACCCTCCCGCCGTGCGCGTCGCTCCGTGGCGCGGAGGGCTTTGCCCGCAGGAGCAGGACGGGGAGGGTGCGGGTTTCTTCCTCCCGGGGTTACTCAGGTGTTTTAATCCTTCTCTGTAGACGCTATGATTTCCTTTTAGGGGGAGAACCACGCAACTACACAAAGCTAAACAAAATACATCGGAAAAAACCCAAATAATGTAACTAAAGCTCAGAAACGCGGGCCAAGCAGCAGCCCGTTTACCACCAGTAACTGTGGCGTTACAGCAAGGCCAAGCTAGGCGATAATCATCAGATCTTTAAGCAAGTTGCAGGTATAGACTATGTTTCTTGTATATTTTGACAGCTACAGCAACTCAAGCTACAGTAGGTTCAAGACACAGGGTAACAAGTCCTGTGTCCCGATGTGTTTGGGTTTGTCATGAAGAGTGATGCCTCTTGCTAGCACTCGTCAACGTCAAACGGAGCGGCCCACAGAGCTACAACATGATGAGCACTTCAGTCCTTAATTCCCCTGAAAATGAAATTTACGTTTGTGTAAAGCTCTTACTTTAAAGAGCTGCTGTAACTCGGTAAATGGAGCACGTTACCTTTGTACCGAGGGAAGTTCCCTGCTAGGGAGTCTCTCACCCTCCAGAGAATCTCCTCTCTCTGGGCAAAGGGAAGCGTGTATCGGCAAAAGAAACCAGGGAGCCTCTCGTTTCCTCCTTCTGAACATCTCCAGCTGTTCTTTTGGAGATCGGGTTGAGCTGTCTTTCATTTGCCTGTGCGTTTTACGTCTTCTCCCTTTCACAGAGTGAACCGAGCGGCGCGGTGCATTACAAAGGCGCGGCCTGCCCTCTGCAGCGCGGCTAAAAGCCCAACGTTTTCTTCAGCAGAACGGTGGCCGGGCATGAATAGAAGTCAGATTCATTTCAGAATATTGGAGTTACTTGGATTTTACCTTTTACTTATCTGCTCTCTACTGGTTTGGTTTTTATAGTTTTCCCGTACTCAGCTTGGCCCACCGTAACTTTTATTTACGCCCGTGTTATTTTTCTGTTGCTCTTACCGCCTCTCTGCTGCTGCCAAGAGACTATGAACACAGCAGCCTAACTCTGGAGAAGAATTCGGAGCTCTTGCTCTCAGGTAGCTTTGAAATTAAGCTCAATGTGTTCCTTGGCCTCTAAGTGCTGTCACAGTTGGCTTCCCAGAGCCTGACAAGCCTCTCTCCCTCCAGCTGGTGAGAGGTGAACCTAGGAATGTCTTAGTTCATCAGAAATTTGAGTAAAATTTAAAATTTTTTTGGCAATTTTTTATTCATTTCTAGAAGTAAATCCGCTAAATGAGAACAGTTACAAAACTGGTGTGTGGGTCAGTGGTGGCACTGTTTCTCTGCTTGCATGTACCTGCTTTTACCCATTCTCTGTGGGCTCTACCTGGTTTACTTCGGCCTAAGCGATGCCCTTACAAGAAAGGGAGAAAAACAAACCTTGGGGGATAAGTTATTAAAAATTGTTTAAATTAAAAAGGAGAGAATTGATTACCGGAAAAATCAGCAACTCTACAGGTCAAACTATGGGTAGAATGCAAAAATACTTGTGTTTTTTCCAGGCAACCCATTGCTGGAGATTAGTGAGTTGGCTGTTGGAAGGGGCCCACGTGAGGAGGAGGAGGAGGGTCTGTGTAACACAGCACATCTCTTGATATGTGACTCGCACAATGAGAAGTTTTCCCAGGGAGAATATTCTCTGCCTTGTTTTTTTTGGCATTGCTCTTAACGTGCTGACTACGGTCCATCTTCATGTGCCTGGCTTTCAGCTGAGAGCGCAGGGGACACGTTGATTAAAAATGTTGAATGTTTGTGGTGAACGGCACCAACTTTCCTGCTCCTCTTATTACACCTTTTTTTAAAGGTCTTTCTCTGCTAAAGGTGGGAAACCTCACACCAGCACAAAACTGGGGGGACGTGTAAGTGACGCGCTGTGCGAACCACACCGCTTCCAGTGCAGCGAAAAAGTGGTGAGGGGAGGGTGCGTGTAGTTCTGGTCAGGACCAGGGGCTGCTTGGATCAGCTGAGATATTCACCGTCTGCCGAATACTTTAAGTAAAAAGCGCTTTAAAATGAAAGTGAGACAGTCTTTTGTTTCTCTGTTCATACATTTATTAAATTTAGGCATTTCTATTATAGGTTTAAATGCAGTTTTGGACAAAGCTATTTTTCATATGTCAAGGAAATCTGAAATACAAAGGTTATTTCTTCTATCGAATCTCTAATCTGTAGTTTTAACAGTAATAAAGGTATGAGAATTGTGTTCAGAAGTACAGCAAGTGCCGCATTTTGTCCATCTTTAAGGATCAGTAAAATGTTGTAAAGCCAGTAAAATGTCGTAAAGCAGTCTGGTTCTGAAATAGCTTTACACTTTCCAAGAGCAGTAAGACGTGTTGGTGGCCATGATTTATTTTTCACTTGAGATCTGCTAATCCGGTAATCCTTTACTTACGAAAGACTGGAGAAGATGGGGAGGCGGCGGCTGTCTTTATGCCAGTAAAGGCCAGGGGTAGCAGAGTCTTGCGTTTGGGTCTGGACTCGCGTGGCTCTTCCTATGGAGGTGGAGCGAGCCTGGGGCTCAGCTTTCCAAAGGGATTTACGGCAGTCCCTGCCATCCTCATTCCTTCTGTCCAGAGGTGACGTATAAAGTAAAAAATACTAGATTGTATCCTACGTCACATCCTTTTGGCACGGCAAGACAGACAGCAGTCTTGGGGAGGGGAGGGGGTGGAGGGATGTTCAGAACAAGCTGTATAGAAATGTACAGGCGTAGGCTCAGCCTAATCCCGCTGCCGTGGTATGAAAGCTGCTGGGAGCTTGGATCTGCTAGTTAATATTCAATATAATATTTATATATTTATATAAACTTTGGCTCTTAGCTGTTCATTTAATGTGCGGTATGTCTCCCTGTTTCTTAAATTCCCATCCTTAATGAGGGAACCTGCCAGACTAAAGAGGCTGTGAAGAGCTCCAGTGTGACAGCTGAGAGACAGGAAAAGACAGGTCGATTTAACACGTAAAACAAAGGCAGGAAAAAGATAACAAAGGAAAGAAAGAACTTGATGTCTCCTCTTCCAAAGCTTGATTTGTGCAGCAGCTCATTTATTTGTTCTTTTTCTTGTTTAAAATAAAATTGAAAAGCCAATCATCTATCCATGAAAAAACCGTGGTGGTGGTGTTTGATTAATAGCTCGTACTGATGTTAGGAGATGCCTAATTATGCATCAGTGTTTGCCTCATTATGTAGAGGAACATCATCATAGCAGATTAGTCTACGAACAGAGCCGTTTCCTTTTTGAAAATTAATTCTCATGCTTCAGAGTATGTAACCCAAACAGCGGTCTAGCTTTCTTTCCCTGTAAGATTTCTATACACCTACTTTTGGAAGCAAACTGTTTGTTGCAAATAATGAAAAAAAAAAAAAAACCAAAAAACCCAAGAGCAAGACGCCCGACCTAATCTCACGGCTCAGACAGATTGCTTTTCTCTGCCAGTGGGTTGTCAGAGAGTTCCCGCGGACTTGCAGCTTTCTGGAAACCTCTTCAGCAATGTTGGCTCCACCTTCTCTCACTGCACCCCTTGACGCAGCAAGGACTGCAAAGGTGACACCGAGAACGTGGCCGACTTTTGCAAATAAATGAGTGGAACAATTTTGAGAAGTACAGTTCTAGCTTAGTTAAAGACACAGACTTTTTAGCACCAAAGTTTCAGAAGAAGGGGTGTCTTGCCACTCTAGACAAAGTTGAAAAGGAGAAAACTCTTGAAATAACAACTAAGAAAATGGAATGTTTGGATGATGGAATGCAGCAATCGAGAAGAAACTGGATACTTGCTTCAACAATAAGTGTTCTGGAAGCTTATAAAGGCCTGCGTTCCAGCTATGGAAAGTCTAGCAACGCCAGGTGCTGTGTTGTAGGAGACAAAATTCAGGAGATACAAAGGATATTTAAAAGTTTATGGCTACATACTTAGTTCTGGCATTTGCACTACTAGGAATTTTGGGCCCCTTGCAGTAGGTTAGAGAAACCTTGGTGAGTATCTTCGTGTTTTATCCTGCTGCGGAACGTAGAGCTCAGGTAAATTCATCTCTCCATAGTAAAGACTTGGTGCCTCAGAACTCCAATTCCTGCGCCAGAGAGGGCTTTCTTAAAACGACAAATGTTGATACAGAAGTTGGAAGACAAGAGCAACTTCTTGATATAGTATCAAACTTCAAGGAGAACAAGGTATTGCCCAAACTCTCTTTTGCATTTTGAAATCTCAGTTTCAAAGCATGTTTCAGGGACTTCTCTTATTTACAAGAACAAACCCATGCACTAGGGAAAAGCACCCACTGAATTCTTGAAGAAGAGGACCAACTGCAAGCGGTGTTTAGGACCTGACGATTCACCCGGGATGGTTAGCACGCAGAATGGACAAGAACTACAGAAATGGAACGTCTTCAGTTAGGCAAAACGTTATTCAAATATTCCTTTAGGAGATGGCCACATTCCAGTATCCTTAGGTCAGCAGAGCCTAAGGTTTGCCATGAGTTATAAAGTCACTAGAATTACTCTGGGAAATAAAAGTGTTCAGTGTAGGGAGCTGTACCAGGATTCGATGCTACTTAAGAAGTCGTTACACGAGCTGTGTGCCTTCTGTGTTCCCCCCTCCCAAGGACCGGCGTTACTGTCCTCTGCAGGGAGGAGGTCAGTGCCATCACCAGCGCTCCAGTGCAATCTGTCCTTGGCATTTCAGAGGTTAAAAAGGGCAGTATGAGAGAAAACTGTTCTCTGAAGACAGCACCTCCTGTAAAAGTCAGTGATATATTTTGCAGGAAGAACTAAAAATACGTCAGTTTCAGGCAAAACAGAGAAAATGTCAGTGTAAAGACAGGTCTCAAAATCTGCGAGGCTGTTCGCAGTGTGAGAAATGCATTCCAAAAAAAAGTCTTGTTTGACAGGTCATCGTTTACGATTTTTAACAATTAGTATTGTCAGGATGCTGAGAACGAGAGGATGGCATTTGTGAGCAGCGTATTGATCTCAAGGAAAGTTATGCTTTCCTGGATTCACTTCAAAACAACGTTCTCCTAATTGGCCTGGCAACCTGGAAGAACCCTGGCAACACGCTTCCCCCGGGGACGAGCTGCTGTACAAATACCGGTGTAGGGAACAGACCTGCTAAAAAGAATCACATCCTAATGCAGCAAGGTCACCCTTTTGACAGGTCTGTGCTACATAATTGTGTCCGAAGAAGGATCTGAAAGGCAGCTGGACATTTCTTTGTTGGCTTACCGTATACTTAGCATAGTTTCCCTGATAATTAATCCAGTTGCCCGGATTCTCATTTGAGCTGTAGCCACAGTTACATTTGTTGAATTAGCGGCGCAAGAAAGTGCCAATGCGTGTATCCCTGGTAGAGTCTTCGTTGTAAAATAATTGTTTGTAGAAAAAGCTCACGCAACGTCTCGCACTTCCCTTCTCGTCACCGCGTGGGCAGGATGTCCATGGGCACGGCTCTGCCGTCACCACGGGTCCAGGACTGCCGAGGCGATTCGGGGGACAAATTCCTCCTGCTTTGGTTGAACTTTGCTCCGTAAGCCGCGGTGCTGCGGTGGTGAAGCTGTTCCAGGGAGCCACGTGTCCTGCCGGGCGCCGTCCAACACGGTGGTACGGTCGCTCTTCGCCCCTGAGGCCAGCATTGCCCTTCAGCGCTCTCGACCCGCAGCCAGCAGGACGCGCCAGAAGAACCGGGAGGGTTCCCCGCCAGGGCAGGGGGTTGGACCTGGATGAGCTTTATGGTCCCTTCCAACCCAAACCAGTCTGAGTGCAGCTTTCCCTTCCTCTTCAGGCGCTCAGAGCTCCCTCCCGCTCAATCCCCTGGGTAATTAATTGGGTTCAGTTTCTTGATCACGTTCCAGTGCAGGTGATTATTGTATTTACATTGCAGCAAAAAATAATTTCCTGCTAATTAATTTTTACTTCCCTTTTCAGGCTGCTTCTCGGTATGTTCTTAACCAGCTTCCTAATCCAGCGTGAGGTGGTTGTGGTTTATAATGTGTCATTCCTCTGGTGAGCAAAATTGCTTCTCCACATATTACAGCTGGCCAACCATTTGGATACAAGCAGAGCTATAAAAATAACATCTTTCCTCACTCTTTTTTTTCAAAGCGTTTTGCCTAGGAAATACAACATTGGGGAAATATTCAGAAATACACACAGACTCCTATAGGAAGAAGTGGGACATAAGCTTTCTTCAGGCAGTGTGAAGACCCTTTTCTGAACGTTGTCTAGGACTGTGCAAAATGAATCTCATGAAATTCAACAAGAAGCGCTAAATTTTGTGCCTGGGTGAATAACCCCATGTGCCAGTAAAGCTGCGAACTGGCTAGCTGGTGTGCTGCGAAGGACTTGCAAAGGTCGTAGTGGGCACCAGGTGAGTAGGAGAAAGCAGTGGCCTTCTGTCTTCCGGAAGGCAAACTGCTGGGCTGTGCTACGCTGGGGTGAGAGAGAGCAGATGAAGTGATGAAATGGTGCCTTTTACGGTGTCGGTGCTGCATACGCTGCGAATTCTGCAGCCAGTTTGGAGCTCTGCCGTTCCAGAAGGACGACAAAAGCTGGAGCGGGTTTAGCAGAGGACTGGCAAGGCTGTCATGGGCCAGAAGCGTGTGACCTTTGAGAAGAGGCTGAAAAGTTGTGCTTGTTTAGTCTGGCAAAGCAGCAGCTCGGTGGTGATCCAACAGTTGCCCACAGCAGCTCAATGGGAATTGCACAGATGGCAGGACCAAATTCCTCCCGGTGCTGGCAGATGGTACAAGAAGAGGCAACAGCCCCAAGATGCAGCTTGGAAGGTTCACTTTGGACTTCAGGAAAAAGTTCTTCACCAGAAGGATCGTGCGGCGGTGGAGTAGCTTACCCAGAGGTGTAACCAGGGCAGTTGTCCTGCTTGGAGTCTTCCACTCGGCTGGAAAAAGTGGCAGCTGACCTGGGACAGCCTTTGCCACATTTCCGTGTCCAGCCAGCGTTTCCAGCCAACCTCCTGCAAAGAAGAAATTTGAGGGGGAACTGGAAGAAAGAAAGGTGATCTACCTAAATTCCCGCGCTCACCTTGTGTTCTCTGCGCAGACTGATCTGCTTTTACGGTGGCATGTGCACAGGCGGTGAACGTAAAAATAACGACAGTGCGGTGGAGGGGGCGTTTCTGTCAATTGCAGCAGAGAACAAATAACAACTGAATAATCGTAGGCCACTATTTCCTTCCTGCATTCTCTGGCAAGCTTAAGACTTAAACTAGAGAGAAGCATTTCAGTCATCAAAAGATGAAGCTGAGGTGTTCAGAAGTGTCTGCTGGAGGAGGGAGCGGAGGGTGTCCTTGCGAATTTTGCCTGGGAAGACGCTCCCATCTGGTGGAAAAGGACGTGAATTGATGGAGGCCCTTGTCACAGCGAGAGCCGTGGCTGTTGTGTCCATGTACTTGCAGGTTTTTCTGTGCACGTTGGGCACAAAGCTCTCCGCTGCTGGCCGGTGAGAAAGATTGAGAAAAGTCGTCTTGAGCTGGGCTCGTTATCGTTGCAGGTCAAAGCAGCCATCGGACTGCTTTAATGTTCACCAGCGGAAACAGTCACGTTGAGATTGTGTTACTGACCTAAGATCACAGGCTGGTGTGGGTTTGGCCGCGTTGCTTCCTCCCATCTCCCTGAGCTGAGGTGACAGCACAGCTTTCCACCTCTCTAAGTTTGTCTCGAGCTACCTTTATATGGTTCGCGTTGGGAATGGCAGAACAGCTCGAATTGCAGACTTCTCAGTCAATTAAAGTTAAAAAGAAACAGATCTCGGGCAGATTGTTTATCGGGGCGTTCAGCAGGCTCTGTTGCCGCTCTTAGTTACTTGGCAGTTGGCAGGTGAACGGTAGAAAGAGAGGTTGTCAGTACTTCTGGCAGAAGTGGGAGGTGGTGCCGGGGCTGAGCGGTGCCCCCGGCCCAGGTGTGGGACGGACCTGCCGGGCTGTCCAGGAGAGGGGCCTAACAAAAGGCTTTCTTTTCTTTCTATTTTCCGTCCTCTTTCGTGATCCGTGCTGCAGTCAAGCAAGTCCTGAAGACCAGCTCCAGCTTTCACACCATCTTTTAAGTCTCTCTTTAACACCTTCTCCATAACGCCGGGGGAACATGTCTTGTCACGTAGAGCGTGTTGCCGGGGGTACCAGTGTGATAATGAAATATTCCCTGTATGCATCCCAACAGAAAAGAGGAATTGCAGTTCTGCTTTTGACTACTATGATTTTATTTTTTTTCCTGGCAAAGGCAGAACCTTGATTTCCAACGTATTTCTGGGCACCAAATGAAGTAACAGGGTACTCTGCTTGAGTGGATCTTTCCTTCCCACGAGCAGCAATGGTGTCTCTGCTATTCCTTCAGAAAATCTTCTCCAGACTTCAAATGAAGTCAGAGAAGGCCCCCACAAGGCAATTACAATGGGGAATTTGTTTACAGGCTATCGCTAGAAGGGACGTAAAGCTCCCCTTTATCATCCCTTGTCGCGGCAGTGACAGCCTGTGCAAGCCTCCCGCCCGGGCATCGCGGTGTGGTCGTCACCGCCTGTGCCAGCTCCTGCCCTGGCAGGTGCCTGGCGTGTGTCAGACACATGATTCACGGGTTCGTTTGATCAACGCTGTGCAGAAAAGAAAGATGTTATTTTCTTTTAAATTACAAATTAGACGTTTACGCCCCATATCTAGTGACAGGGGCTTTGGCTTCTTTATATCCGAAGTGCACCATTTATAGCTCACTGTAGCGCTTAAATACTGGCTTCTCTCTCACGCCTAGCTCTGAAAGTGGAATTTATGGAATAATACTGCATAGAAATGAAACCATCCTCCCTCCCTGCTCTACTGTCATGGCAAGCTTGCTGGAACTGTTTCCTTTGGTAATAAATGGGCAGAATGTGTTGTCCCCTGGACGTTTAAAGGCCTTTTAATTACAGGTTGCTTTCTCTTTTACACACCGCTTTGTAATTTCTCTCGGAGAATTTCTGTAGAGTTTTGCTCTGACGTTGATTGATGCATGTTTATATGGCACTTGGCATTACTTGCGTCTAGATGCGTGTGTGTAATATATAGGTTTTATGTGCGACGCTTCTTCTGGAGATAATATTAGCAACACAGTAATTGGGAACGGGGAGAAAATGCAGTTGTACTGTAGGAAATAAAATATCCTTTGGTTTTGTCTTCTGTGAAGGAAATTTATGGAGTTCTGTGAGAAAAGGCAGTTTATTTTGATACTTTTGGGAAAGGATAAGGTTAAAAAAGATCAAAATTTGTTAGTGATCGCAAACGCCTAGATCATTTGTTAATCAAAATTACATACAGAGGATTCTAAAGTTTTGCCTAGCCTGCTTTAAGCAACACTTGAGTTGGGAAACTCCCAGGTATTGTCTTTGTCAGAGCATCTGTGTCCTCAGCCCGGCTCAAACCCGGGCTCTTTTGTTACGTACCCAGCCCTTAAAGCCAGCGGCTTCCCGCAGCATTGCCGTTTTGCTTTACAGAGTCTCACCTGTGGTAACACCAGCGTATTGAGTAGCGCGGGAGTGGCTTATTGAGGGGTTCGACATGAAAAAGATGGTTTTGCTACTTACATAAATAGTAGAAAATACTACAGTTTCCTTTAAAATTACTACCGTTCTCCTGTCTCTGGCTGATGCTCTGTTTATGCTTTTAGAGATTGGTAGGATTTGAAACAGATAGTGCCCCAAGCCATTGCAGGGGAAAATGCAATATGAGAGCACTATCCTATTGATTTAAGTTAAAAAAATCATTACTTATGGATCCAAAAGGGATTTTTGCCTTCACTTTAAGATATTTCCATTCTCACAACCATATTTGAGTTGGTCATTGAACTTAAACACTTCATGATGTTTTTGTAGTTTTTGAGGATTCTTCCCAAATGAATTCCCAAACCGTCTTCTTGGCCGAATCTCAAAACGAAAGATACGGTAGGTATTGTTACTGGCATCTCTTTGACTATGTCATGAGTTCTTGTTAGGGTATTACTAATATGTAGCTGTTTTAACAAATCTAGATACTTGACGTATCTCTACTAGTCCATATACTTCGATTTGTATGTAGACCTGGTATTATTAGGTCACGTGTCTAACTAAGCTCTATAAAAATTAACACTTACTGCTTCTGTTTTCTTCCCCATTACTTCCAGATATATCTAAATGAGGATGCATTTAGAATCCTCTGTGAACAAGGCGTGCAAATTTTGTTTGTGTACTTCTGCTTTTTTGTGAGTTGTTCTTTGAGCGACAAGGAGAAAATAATAAAATTTTTCAATCATAGCACTAATTGAGTAGATAAAAACAATTTGGGGATATGTGATTCTGGCATCAAAAGATGTGCTGGATGTTTTGATGCAGTTCTTCACAAATCAGATGACATGCTGTCTGAAATGTGCGAAGAGCTATCTGAGAGAGGAGGAAGGTGGTACAGAGAACTCTTGTTTGTTCCACAGAATTTCTGGTGTTATTCTGGCGAAAAAAAATGTAAAATATTTAAAATTTGAGAGACCTCTTCTCCTAGGCTTGCAAGGACCCTGGAACAATGAAAGAACAGGATGAAGTACCATTGATTTCATGGAGTTCAAGCTCCAGTACAACTGATGGCAATCAAATTATATTATTCAGCTCTTTTGTTATTTAGCAATTGATCTAAGAACAGAAAAGAATGTATCGTAGTATGATCGTTTACATCATCTCTCCCCGAAGTGTTTTCCTGAAGAGATAGGCACTCAGCTGCCAGAATTTGCTCATTGCAAGATGCGAAAGGAATGAAATTAAGTCCTTTGGATAAGATTGAATGTATTTGGCCCAAGACAGGTGATAACAATCAGAACGCATGACAAGAGGGTGTTTGCGTTAGTTCATTTAAACATCAGTGGTGGCCACATTTAACTGTCTATTGCAAGGGCCTTACCTTAGCCATTGTGACATCCGTCTAGAGAAGGTCCAATTTGGGTGTGCCATGAATATCTATGCAGGCAACAGAGAGCGTACCAACACCACGACTTTATGGTCCTGTCCGAGTGAGGCTCACGCTTTCTCCGGCAGAGAGATTAGGTGCTTCCTTGTAGCTGCCTTCACATACAAAGAGGAGGGAAACTGCCCAGAACGCGCTCACGGGGAGCAGTTAGAGCAATCATACGTGGTAGACAGCCAAAGTCAGAGCTGTGTCCTTGGACCAACCGGAGTCTCGTCAGTGAACCCACCCCTGAGGGAGGCAGGTGACGATGGAGGATTTGTGCTGTAGCCGGGGTGTTGAGTGGTTGATGGCGTAGATGGAGAGCTGTGCTCAGGCTGAGTCACCAGATCTCCTTCTTCGTTGTCTGGACAGTGTGCAGCAATGTGGTCTTGCTCCTGGTGCAGAGTTCCTGGGCACTGTGCTGTGCAAGCTTCGGACTTGTGGGTGGAAGAGGCCGGAGGAGGGAGGGTTAGATGACCTTCTGCAGTGTCTGAGCACTAACAGAAGCTATGGCACCTAACAGGTTAGGTTTGATTTACTTTGGAAATATGTAATATCCTGTCACTTTGAAACTGGTTCATTTTTCATGGCTGTAAGATGATACACTTCACAACATAGAAAAAAAAAATCCAGATGGACAGCTCTAACAGGCTTTCTTATATTACCTGCAAGGTCTTTGTAGCTTTGTTTTTAAGGTCTGTTTCCCTTTTTCTGTATTCCTGCGCTATGGGAATAGCCTCAATGGAGCTCATAAAACCAGGAAAACAGTTCGATAAATATACGCTTTACACAGTCTTGCATGTGGGCACAGAATGATCTGAGGCTTGATTTAACCTCAGCTCTGTCACGACACTGAATTGTGTCTGGTGCCTGAAGTGAGTCAGCGTGGCACGCAGCCCTTGTGCCCCGAATGGGCTTGGCCGTACGAAGATCATCATTCAGAGACGCAGTAGGTCTCTTGTCATTGTGACTGCTGGGGGCTCTGTTGGTTTTTCATTAAGTACATAAGTAGCAAAATGGGATGAAAAAAGGGATACTTCTTTTATTTCAGAATTAAAAGCTGGGTGTTCTACAATCACCCACAGAGTAGAAAACAAAAACATCTGATGTTTTTCTAAATGTCATTCTTCATTTTTTTCATCTCAGGCTTGGCCTTCCTCGCTTGATGTCATACTTCTGGGTAGTGCTATGAACACAAACCACTCTCTTGCCTCAGCAGGTCTCCAAAGCGTCTTTGGGTTTCTCCATCCCAAACCCCCAGCCCATTCTGTGGTCCTTGCAGGCTGGTGTTCCCAGGTCTCAGCCCTCTCCTTCTTCAGTGTACATCAAGATTCCTCAGTACCCCATGCAGTACACTCCCACTAAATACCTATAACTACACACCAACGTTTCTGCTCCTTCCTAGTCCGCAGGTAGATTGGGAAAGTCTTGTGCGTTGCTCGGCCAGGAAGGGAAGGAGCAAAGACAAGAAGCAGCATGTGCAGGAGGCTCTGCTTCAGTAGAGCTTGGTTTTGGTTTAAGACAAGACCCTGCGTTCTCTGCACCCTGACTTGTTTCCTTCTTGTCTTTAATCATTGTGTCAGCATTATACCCTCCTGCGGAACGGTAGTCCTTCTGGGTAGTCCGTGGCAAACTTCTTGCAGTCTCTCAGGACGCAAGGTCTGGATCGGGGCCTGGACGGACCACATAGGTCCAAGGAATTACGAGCTGATAGAAGAAGCAACCAACTTGGCAAAGCTCTTTCAGTGAGACTTAGCTTGCGACACCTTGCGTTGCTAAATGTGGCTCATCACCAGCTTTAATTATCGGAGACTAAGCTTTTCTTTTTCTTTCCCTGCTAAGTGAAATTATCAGGTTTTTCCGAAGTAATGAGTCTGACAAGCCGAGCTGTTATATCAAAGGCAAAAGATCAGTGTTTCTGTTGTAGCTGTATTTAGGAAGAGGTAAAACTGCAGGGTGGGTTTTGTTGTTGGGTTTTTTTATGAATCTTAGTATGTGTTTCTAGTCAGAAGAATAAAAGTTCCCAAAGGTGCTGTTTGCCGGGTTGTGCAGATAGAGAATCAATCAACTGCTCTATATAATTCAGCTTAATTCTGTTAGGAAGTCAGGTGTCCGTTTGCTCCACACTGGTGTCCAACTATTAAGTAATAATCCTCCTTCATGTCTGTTCCCCTTCCCATTACAAAAACAATCTAATCATGCTAGTTTAATGCTTATTTTTTTAAAATTGCTTTCCGCGCATAGTTCTTCATAATTAGTTGATATAGGAAGGCCACTTGGAAAGGCCACTGTTTATGAACCGGCGTGCCAGAATGTTTGTCTGGCCTTGGGCTGCGGGAAGCAGGGGATGGATGAATATCCCGCAGTTGTTTTGGCCACGGTTGTTCCGTGGATGGCAGGTTGCCAGCAGCAACTGCAGTAAAAGGTCCAGAGTGTCAGTGTCTTCCTCCGTGTGATAAAACAGAGAGCATTTGCCCTTTCCGAACGGTCTCAGAGAAGATTTGTGGCAGATTTTGGAGGACTTGAAGTGGCAGGAGGTGGAAGTAGATAAGCTGCTCGCAGGTTGTAAGCCAACCTGTCCTTCTGTTGGCTCCTCCAGGCCTGGCACCACTGACGCTTTTTTTGCCCTTCTTTCTAGAACATTTAAAAGAGAAGCTGGAGGAATACATGGTCCGTTTTGCCAAAGTGAGGATTGTTCGTACCAAGAAACGCGAAGGGCTCATTCGGACCAGACTGCTAGGAGCCTCGCTGGCTAGAGGAGAAGTCTTGACATTTCTGGATTCCCATTGCGAAGTCAACGTGAATTGGCTGCCTCCCTTGCTTAGTAAGTGTATGAGCGTTCTTCAGCCGTTAAAATCAGAGCGTACAGCATAGCTTAAGCGGTGGAAGCCACGTCCCACAAGAAGCAGGGCATGCACTGTGTAGAAGCGTTTGGAGCTGTGCGGCAGCGTCTGAAGGGTCAGTGTGAGAGAGAACTCGGAGAAAGGCAAGCAGCTCCATTGTATGGTTCTTGTGACTAAAGAACTGGTAAAATTTTGAAGCATTACTTTCGCCTACTAGAGTTACGATTTATTTTATTATTACTGCCACTAAATACACTGCTAAATCTAGTATTATGCTGCACCCTTACTATACACCTGAAAACTTCCGTTATGCAGGTATGGTGCTCCTTCCTAGTCTTTCACATTCCATTAAAATGGCTTTTGCTGTAAATGTATCCAAGACCCCAGAGTGAAATCCGATAACAAGTGCATTCACAACAGGAAGCTCAGAGAGAATGATTTGCTATCGATGGCTTTGCTGGGTTCCAGCTGCAGCTGGCAAAGCTCCGTTAGCCAAAGGAACGGGAAGAATCAATTGTTGTAGTCCCGGATTTCACTCCAGGAAACAACATCCCCTTTTCTACACATGCAAAGTGTGTGCGCTTTGCAAAGTCGGGGCTTTTTTGCTACCAAAACCAAAGAAAATTCCTGAACTTACTATTGAAGAAATTTGTATTAATTAAAAGAGTATGTGATAAGAACATGACAGGATAGGGTCTCACCAATTAATGGTTATTGTTCCTTGAATTTGGTTGCTAGGGGCGTTTGGCCACACAATAAGCTGATAAAGCATTTGCAGCCAAGAAGAGATGCTGCTCTGCTAATGAACCGTCACTTGAGACCAAACAAAAAAAAATACTAGGAGCTAGTTTTTCTTCAGATCGGTAACAAGATAACGTACAAAATTCCAAATTTATGTCCTTCCTACCTTCCATATCAAATTACCCATACAGTCTTTCCCCTTGTTACCACTTTGCCCTTAATCACAACATCGGCATTTTTTAAAATAACCTCCGTGGCTTCACGTGAAGCCCAAAAGGCATGAAGGGGCAGAGGGAAATACAAGTTTCAACAAGCCTCCACAAGCAGCCCCGACAAGTAGCCATTAAACGCGCTGGAGTACTCTGCATATGCGTACAGCCACTTCTCCTCGGCTTTCTGATTTTGCCCCACTGCGCATAATACGTTGCCACTAATGAAAAAAATCTCAAGATTCTCACTCCTGCCCTCTGCAATCTTTTGCTAAGTTACTGCAGATGAGACGTCAGCCTTCTATTTTTCTAACTTAGACAAGGGAAAATTGCGAGTTGAAAAAACAATTCCTTTCTTGCTCTCTTGTCCGAAGTGAAGGTACATCTAGCTGGGTTTCACCCTATAAAAACTGAAAAATAAGCAGAACGGTCACAAAGGATTCGTAATTGCAGTTGGGTTGCAGTTGGGTGTTGAAGTGATGATCGCAGCCTCAAGCCAGAAAACTGGAAGGATGCGAGAAGCTTCATCAGGGACCGAGTCCTAGTTCTCCTTAGTTCTCAGGTGGAATGAGATGTTTGTCATTCTACATACAGTAGGAATACCCACAGCTAACCAGCCAGGGGATCTAGATATTGATCTTGAGGAATATTGGAGCCCAGAATCAGTAGGCTTTATTTTGAAAGAAAAAGTAGAGCATTACATGAAGAAGGACAAATAGAGAATGAACACGCAGCTAGCGTGTGTTTAAGGATGCCCTGTTTTCCCAAAGGGATGCGAGAACTTTCTCATAACCGTTAGGTGGCAAATATTTACTATACTGCAATCAGATGACACCTAGCTACTAATAATAGTAAAGTTAATGTATTTTTGCAAATGTTTATCTAAAGAACTATCTTGTGATCCACTCGGCACTGCATGTGACGATGTCATCCAAGGAGACCACAACAGAGGATACGTTGGGTATTTGTTGCTTGCAAGCTGCCCTGTTTTAGCTCCGATTGTACCTGCCGTGTGCAGTGACGAGTCCTCAACGAGCGCAGTCCAGCCTTGCTCTGGAGTGAAGACAGCCATCCTCCCCGAGAGGGGACACCTGTCCCAAAACCTGTCCCCAGCCAGCTTTGGTTCAAAATGAGACCTTGAAAGTCAAAGAGGATAATGGGGAGGTGGTGAGGAAACCAGAGCAATCGCAAAGGGTGGTTCTCAAAGTTATTTTGGTATCTAACTTACATTTTCAGAATCTACTATCCCTTTGTAGGCCGAAGGAGGACTGAGTTATTTCAGCGCTTGTTAGGTGTCTCAGTAGCTCTGTGGAGCTGAGCCACAGTTGTTTTCAGTTACACTCTTGCTTTGTTTTCTCGAGAACAGGTGCAGAGTGGCTTTTCTTTATTTTCTTTAAGCTTTGGGTTTCTAACCTGAGAGAAGCCGCTCAGATCTGGGAGAGCTTTGCCTGGTGCTCCCTGGGCAGGCAGCTGTAGCCCCGTGAAGCGCGGGCACACACAGCCGTTTGCTGGCCCTCCTCGGGGGCACAAATCAGCAGGAGCAGGACGTGGCTGGGGCTCTGGTTGCCGCGGTTGAGCCTGCGGTAGCGGGAGTTAGTGCAGGAAGAAACAGAGCGAGGAACAGCCAAAAGATGCAGCACCGCTTTCCCTCCGCTGGTGCAGCAAGAGGGAGACGGACAGTAGATCCGAAGTGCCATAGGCTACCAGAACTGGGTTTCTCAAAAGAGATTTCTCTTCCTGACCAAGACCAATATCGTGGTTAGGTCACGCTGGGCAAGTTATCAAGCCGCTTCCCAGCTATAGCTGTCCATCTCCACAGCGTTTATGTGGTGCGTCACTTGCCAGCGGGGAGAAGCAGAGTCCCGGTACTTACGACAGCTCAGGTAACACGGGGTCGTTTGCTGAGCCACGCAGGTGTTCTCACCACCTGTAATCACATATTTAAGTAGGAAAATAAGAGTATTTGCAACGTGACGTGGTTGCTTTAACCAGGCCAATCTGAAGGAAGCCCTTGAGATTAAAGATGTGCATCTTTCTCTAAAAGATAAAAACTACATTTTTGAGATAGTGACTTGTCCAATAATGAAAACTTCCGTTTACTGACACATGTGCACGCTCTACTTGATAGTAAAAGCGCTGAATTCAAATATGTATGTATATATTGCTTAAAATTGCTTGGGAGAAAGCTCTGAGCAATGCTCCCTCTTGATCCCGTGCTTTCCCTCAAATCTGCAAGATTTTTGCTTGCACAATGGTGCGTATCCGTCTGTTCTTCCCTTTACCTGCAGCGTGTGGGCACTGAAGTAATGCCTGGACGTTTTCAGCCGGTAGGAGTTTGAGAGAGGATGACGAGCAAAGGCAGCAGAAAAGCCTCTGTAAAGCGTTTCAGCTGTGGCTTTCAGACTCTCGCGTTAGGGGCAGGAGGAGTGAAGGGCAGTGGCTGCAAAGGCAGCAGCGACTTCACATCCGTGAAGCTGTGATACTTGTGAAATGTAAGCTAAGCCCCACAGCCCTTTTTTCGGTTTCCCAAATTCATATTGGGGCTATTTAAGCCTAAGAAGTATGTATGAAACTGCACTATTTTAGGCATTGAGGCTGCAAGTTTGATTGCTCTGCCTTTTGCTATGCACAACTGCAAACTGCTTTCTTCAAAAGTCAAGATCTTCCTGTGGGTCCTTGTCGTCTCTGAAACATTTTTGGGGCTGAGAAATAAGTTCTGCAGACGCACGCAAGAACAGGCAGGTAAGCGTCCTCTTACTTGCAAAATTCTTGCAGAGTTGTAGAAATGAAAACGGGGATTGAGTTTGCGCATTGCTCCAATAATTTTCCCCCTGGCTTATCTCCGCGTGCGACGTGGAGATTTCCACTCCTTCGGTCTATTTAAAGGCAGCGGCTTCTAAAGATGAAGAGAAGGATGCTAACGTATTACGAGTCTGCCTTTGACCTGCTCCAGCCAAATCAATCCCATTTAGTTTCTCTCCTCCAACCGATGTAGAAGGGAGGGATCAGCGACAGAGCGTTGTAAGCCCTGTAACTATTAGCAGGACCATCACAGGAAAGAGATTATGTAAAAATGGCTTTACATAATGATTACAGATAACACTACACGGAATACCAGTGAATGTAATTATATTTAGCAATAGCAACAGTAATGCAGCCATTATGTCTGAGATGAGTTTCCTGGAATTTTGTGAGAGCCTGTGCTTTAAATTTATTTCACTATTAAAGGATAAGGATGTAAAAACGTGCTGAACTTCCAGGCACAGTAATCTCTCACTGGCGGTCATTGTTCTCCCGTTCGGGCAGTCTCTAAGCAACGACTGAGAACAAATACGAAAATTACACACATTTTGCTAAAATAACCTTTTTTCTTAATTTCAGTCCTTCAGAAGCAAGGAAGCAGGTTCCGTATTATTAATCATTACACCGATATTACCTGCCTTCCTATCTAAGTGTTCATTCCACAGTTAGCCCTCTGATTTTTTTAGGTTATTATTAAACACCAGTGCAATCTAATCCGTAAAAACAAAAAACGAGCTTTCCACATAGGCCCTACAATATATTACATTTTGTAAGGAATCTAGGCTACCGTTTGGAGAAAAAGCCTTATTACACCTGGAATTTTGAGATTTTGGTTTTTTCAAGGGTTCATCGATACACTTTCTACTGTCCTTCCATGCCAGTGCAGCTACACATTTTCCCTGTGCTTCCTCATTTCAAACCAATATTCTTCTGCTGGGTTCTTGCAGTTGGAATATCTGGAATATCTTCTTTACTTTCCTTTCTTTCCTGAGGGACTGAGCAATGGGAATCACCAAAGCAGAGTCGGGCCCACCCTACCCTTATACCGGAGATGGGAATTTGATTCAGCCTCACGGTTCTATTTTTTTAATTAAAGAAAAAAAAAGCAAAAATAAACTGCTTTCTTTCGAAAACAGGTGAGGAAGAATAATACTGTGGGGCCTTCTTTCTATCTCAAAGATCGGTATAGGAAAAGGACGCAAGCCGTGTTTTGTTCTCGGTGTTGGAGTTTGCCTTCAATGTGGAGGATTTGGTCTCCCAGCGGAGCCGCGGCCGCAGGGTTGTGAGGGCGGCGATTGGCGTTCGGGAGCAGACATCTCCCTCGCCGGGGCTCCCCCTACGCACCCCCCCGGCTGAGGGGGGGTTCACATTTTGCTGGCTGGCTCGTTCCCCAGCTGACAGATCGGGGACAGCACGGGGTCGCAGCGTGACAGAGACCGAGCTGACTGGACCCCTGTGGGCTGTGCAGGGATGTGCCTCCCTGTAAGGAACTGTAAATGCTTCTAATCATTGCCCGACTGCATTAAGTGCACTTTAGATAAAGGCTCAATACAGGTTTGAAAAATGAAATGATTTGGGGGCCACAGGGAGCAGAGCAAAGCAATCTTCCAACGTCAGGAAGCCGGTGGGATTCACTTTGCAGTAACGTGATAGATGGCTTGACTCGACATGCCGTTTCCTATTTTCTACTTTCATTTTTCAGACCAGATTGCACTAAACCACAAAACCATCGTGTGTCCTATGATCGATGTCATTGACCACAATCACTTTGGCTACGAGGCGCAGGCGGGGGATGCCATGCGAGGAGCTTTTGACTGGGAAATGTACTACAAACGAATACCGATTCCTCCAGAGCTCCAGCGGGCTGATCCCAGCGACCCCTTCGAGTAAGTAGCGATGAAGGGCAGAGTGGGGACGTGATGCAGAGCAAGCAAAGGCGGCAACTGGGGCAGAAGAATCCAAGCCCAGAGATCTCCACGCAGGCCACTTCGTACGAATGAAGGGTAGTAGGAGTAAAGAGCTTCTATATAGGCTTATAAAACCTCAAAACGAGGAAAAAGGTCAGAGCAACAAGTTGCAGAATTACCAAGCTGTGCCTGGAAACACAAACCTTCCCCAGCTTTTCTGGCCCAGTGGTTGTATGTAAAAGAAACAGGCACGTGCTTGTATTTAAGGGCAAGTATTGGCATTGGACAGGGAGTGAATGTGACCGCGGTTATTCTGCGTATTCCACAGAGCGCTTCCTGAACAGGCTGTGTTTAATGTTTTCTTTGCTGGAGACTGATGCAATGCGTGCATCGATAGCTGGGCCCACATTCTGCCGACAGACGCTGTGTTTATGGCTGGTGATACTGCTCCTGTGTGTGTGTGGCTGTAACTGAAACACAGGGCTGTCACACCTGGGCAGCGGCGAGCTGATTTGCAAACAATTTCTGATAAGCCAGCCTCCAATCGCAATCTTGTCTAGATCAGCTAATTCATGGGAATGATCTGCTTTTCACAAAGGTAGATCCTCTCTTTTTTCTTATTTTCTTTTTCTTTTTTCTTTTTCTTTTCTTCTTTTTGTCTCTTTTTCTTTTCCTTTTTCTCTTTTTCTCCTTCTTTCTCCTCCTTTCCCTTTCCCTTTCCTTTTCTCTTTCTCTTTTATTATTCTAGCTAGGGTTAACCCGCCTCAGCAGGGAGAGGACACGCAGACAGACAGACGGGGTTCGGTTTGGTGTGGCAGAGTCCCCGGGTCTGTCCCAGGGCGCATCCCCGCAGGGCTGGCTGCGCTGCTGGCTGTAGCCCTGGCTGAAACTCCCCGCCGCAGGTTTTGGCTATTTAAAAATTCAGCATTTTCCTCTCCCCAGAACAAAACCTGTAACAAAACCCTGTGTCTCTGGCCCAGACTCTGCACTGTTTTGAAGTCATGGATCTGATTCGTGCCGAAATTGACCCTTATATCCAGGGAATGACCAGCTCTGCGTAGGGACAAGTAGATAATTGCGGCATTTGGTGGGTTATTTTCATTACTCTGCTTGTTCCTTTCTACTCGTCTCCGTCTATGCCCATCAGTCTTCATCTCGCGTTGGTGTAAGTGCTGATGAAGTGCTTTCCATCAGCCACCAGCGTGACCACTCCACCACACAGACGTGGCCCGTGCAATCACTGACACCCCGGAGTTGCTCCATTGCGCTCCCACGAGTCTTCCTGGTCCTCTGAGCCGTTGCCATTTCTTGCCACTTACTGAAAGTCGCGTCGTATGATTTGCTTCAGCAGTCAAAAAGTTTGTGTACGAGTAAAACGTCACTATGGGGTTGCTTGTCAGCCGTTTCACACACCTGCAGTTCGTAGCGTGCATCTCCCAGAGGGGAGAGGCCCGGAGAGCAGACAGCCAGGAGAGACTTGCTCGAGCGGACGAGGTTTTCTGGCTTCATGTGGTGCAGAACAGATGTGGCGGTTCCGTATGAAGTGCCGTTACCATCAGCACGGTCGCCGCTGGTACCCAACTGGCCTTGCCTGCATCTGTGAGACACACAGATACATGCCTTCGCAAGGAATAACACGTATGATGATGCAGCCTGTAAGTCTCTTGTAGTCTGAGTAGCTGCCTCCCCAGAAGGGTGGAAAGGCTTCCCAGTTCTTACAGAGATCAGTGAGGGTCTTTCTTTGCCCCATGGCGGGATCCGCATCAGGGTGATGCAGTGGGACAGCAGCACTGCAGCTGGAATCGGCTGTCATAGAATGGGTTGGGTGGGAAGGGACCGTAAAGCCCCCCCAGTGCCACCCCCTGCCCTGGGCAGGGACACCTCCCACCAGCCCAGGTTGCTCCAAGCCCCATCCAACCTGGCCTTGAACCCCTCCAGGGATGGGGCAGCCACAGCTTCTCGGGGCAACCTGGGCCAGGGGCTCACCACCCGCACGGCAAAGAATTCCTTCCCCACCGTGGCAGCGGGACTGAAGGCTGGCTGAGACAGGACAATGTATTTCCTCAAAAGCACCCTCTGCCCAGAAGGACGAGGGGATGGAAGTGTTTTAAATAATCAGGATGAATTTTGCGTAGAGGAGGAGTTATTTTCGGATTCAAAGTCAGCACTGCTTTTCTCCTAGGGCCTTCTCTGGTCACACCTCGAGCTTTTAATACCTTGCTTACGACAGGTACGGTAAATGTTACAAACTGTTTTAGGTATCAGTAACTTAATTGACTAAGACAGCTTCTATCAAATTAAAGAGATAGAACAGTTTTCCTTTAGGTGCATATACACTAAAACTAGAAATAGCTTCAGCCAGTGCCATAATTATTATGTTACTATTTTGTACGCAGTAGGGATTTTTTTTTTTATTTAGGTTAAATATTTTGCTATTGGTGTCCTAATAGCTTTACTTCTTGCCAGCAGCATCAGATCTGCGCTGATCCTTAATGAACTGGAAAATTGCCAGCGTTTTTAGTAGAACACAAGCAAATAATGGGTACGTGATCCAAAAACTGTGCTGATGAGTTTCTTCCCCTCACTTAAAATGCCAACTCAGTACGTGCGTTAACCAGAAAAGGTCGCATCAGCCTGAGGAATAACGTACATAAAACCAGATCACACTACAGAAGAGCCAGAGCAGTCATCGTATTACCTGAGCGATACCTTTCCTTTCCATACGCACATGATCGAACGCTGCTGCAGCAGGCGCCAGCGGTGCTTGCCGTTGGCACAACAACCTTTTGGTGTGGCGGTAGCGTGGAGCTTACCGAGCCCCGGTGCCAGCTCTGCTGCTCTTTCTGGAATTAGTTTTTCCCCGCTTTTTTTTTTTCCACTGTATCCACTATGGCCGGGGTTTGACAGGTCCTCTCATGTTGGTCGCCGTCTACCCGGACGCCGTCTTTCAGTTCAGAATCCCTCTTGTGAAGAATCTAGACACTCTCACCCGTTCGCGGTGCCAGCGTGGGCATGGTTCGTTGCTGATAGGCCTGCCGTGCATCAGCGCTCATGCAGCATCTCCACCCTTTGCTGTGACAGCACCGGGAGCTTCCCTCCAGGGCTCAGCTTTTCCTGATGTTCCCCTGTTGTCCCCAATCCAGGTTCTTTTCCCGCTGTGCAAGCCAATAACACACGAAGCAGAGGTATTTCCAAGTTTATTCTGTTAATGTGCAGAAATGGGGTGCTCGTCCCAAGGGAGCACAGCTTAGTTTCAAAATTTTCCCTTTTCGTACACTGATTATTACATATTCTAACAATTAATACATATTCCTTGTTATTCCCTTTAATTATTGGTCGAGGTTTCTTTGCTTCCTATGTAAATTAGTGCGCAGACTCTGTCTCCTTCTTCCCTTGTTCTCTTTTGAGGAGGTGGTGTCATTTGGGTGGTGGTCAATGAGTTGGTGCTTGCGATCTTCCCTTGCCAAAATTACTTTTTATCTCCTTCTTCTCTAACCTTGGCAGTTCCAGGTGGCTTTCTTGGGTTTGCTGGCCAGGCCTACAGTTCAGGCCTACGCTCTTGACAGGAGTATCCTACTTATTAACAAAGCTGCATTGTCTAGTAGTTAGTTCCTTAAATCAATCCTAGATAAATCACGTCTAGTTACTATTTCTCTACAATTAATGAAATACGGTTGGAGCTGTATAGATGACTTTCAGCAGCAGCGGCAAGTTCCCTTGGTTGCTTCGATTACATGTTACGTTTCATTTTTCTAGTTAATATCAATTTTACTCCACACACCGCCCCCCCATTCTCAGGCCCTCTGCCGCTGTTGACGACAAGTATCTTGACACTGAGATTTGGCTTCATGTCGATGACTTTAGGACTGTGTAATGCTCTTGGAAGCTTCCAGCCTGCCCGGTGTCAAGTTCGGGTACAGATGACGTACTAGCACCAACCTGGAAGTCACGTCACAAATTTATAACTGCATTTGGACTGCATTCGTCTACAAAATTTATCATTTTGGTTCACATGCGGTTTGTCACTGGCTATGCCAAGTTTCCCCTAGGTTTCACTGAACCATACTATGGCTGTATGAAGCGTATTTTCAATCAAAGCTCCTATGTGAATTATTGGTTATTGCTCTATGCTCACTGTAGTGTTTAGGAAAGTGTAACAACTATTCTTTGTTAGAAGATTAGCTTTTTTCTGAAAGATTAGCCTTTAAGATTAGCTGTTTTTCTGAAAGATCTGGTGTGGCTGGTTTTCAGGATCCGTGAGTCCTTAGAGACACGGAAATTGGACTTCACCCCTAATAATGTTGCCTTCCTATCCGGAGACTAACTCTGTGAACTCCTTGTTGATTCCCCTTTTTCATGTGCCAGCGGAACAACGGGAGTTTCATGTTGCGTTCAGCTGAGCGGCCAGGCTCGCCGTCGTCACACTTGGCTGTAGGGGCTTTTCTCGTGCAATTGATGTGCAACTGCCCCAATAGATTCTGAAGGGGGCTTCGTGCTGTTCTCCCCTGGTGCATTCAGGGCTGTGTAAACGACACAGAGCACATTGGTGTTCTCATGTATTGTGGGAAATTGTCAGGTAATCGTGAAATCATCATCGTGTCATGACGATGCTCATTGTCTTGATCCCAGGGTCGACGATCATTCAGCAGAATTTGAGAGGACTTGGGAAATTTTCTTCTAGTCTACAAGCAGGGAGGGCCAGAGATGTTCACCTCCTTTGTGGCGAGGATCACCTTGCCTTGTTGTCTCTCTCCGGTTTGTTTTTCTGTCGCGGCAGAGGTTTGGAGCCTGCCCTTACGGGATGTGTGGGTTTTGGGACGTGAGGGCTGTTTCGGTGGTGCGAGCGTTCTAGTCTCTGGAGGAGTTGGCCTAACCCGAGCTATCGCCACTTAAACTAATAGGGTAACCTTGTTACTGTAATGGGCTGTGATGTACAGCGTGTCAGTTGATATGATTTAATAGCCTGTCTGGGCTAAAAGCTCTGTGGAAGTTTAAAGCGGAGGTTTGCTACTCTGGAGCCTGCTGGGGATGACTGCTCTTTATTTCCTGGCAGCACTTACGTTGCATCAATTCATGTTATCACATGCCCGATCTGAAAACAGGCATCAGTGTCCGTTCCTGCCAGCAGCAACATATTTTTAACCAGACAAGAAAACATCAACAGTTCAGCTCAAAAAACTTTTAGGAAAAACCACGAAGTAATTGAGAGGTTTAATACAGCACAGATGAGTTCGGGCAGGAAAGGGCTGCGCAGCTCCTCGGAGCAGCTTTCTGGTGGTGTAACTCGATGATAGAGGAGGGAGGGAAAGGTGAGCCCTAACCGCCCTGCCATTGCATTGCAGCTCTCGATGGAAATCCTGACCGACGAGAGAAGCGTTGTGCTACTCACTGGATGCCAAGCCTTCTGGCACCTGTCTGGGAAAGCTGGTGGTGCTTTGGTGTGTGACCACTCCTTACTCTCCAAGAGTTCCTTGTTTGCCTGCGGACGTAAAGTTGGCATCTCCAGGCCTCCCTGAAGGGAGACGAAGCTGAAGAATCACGTAGTTCTGGCAAAGGAGCAGAATAATCATTTGGCAAATACTGGGCTAGCCAAGGAAGTTGAAGCAGCTTTATGACCTCCGACGAGGCATTTTAGTTCCTGCACTGGGTTTCCTATTTATAAAATAGGAATAGAATCACTCCACCATCGCAAGGCTACTTTGGGGAGTCTGGCAAAGGTTAGGGGACTGAGGTCTCACCGTCACAGGGCACACTTATGGTTTACGGATCTACTTTTTGGTAAAAGTTTGGACATGCTCAAGGGACGAAATTAGGTGATCGGTACATTTTTTCTCTTCCCTTTCATCAGAGGCTTTCAGCCTTGGGTGTAATGTATGACCTTAATGGAGCCAGGTGGGTGTTAGACTGGAAGATTACTTGGCACTTTCTGTTGAATTGCGTATCTAAAATCATATTATTGTTACACAAGCTGTTGTCAGCGTGCTCTTTTATATGAGTTTGACATACTCTCAGAAATACTCTCTTTTTCTGCAGCTCCTTACTTTTAGTATTTATATATACTTTTTACAGCGTGTTGGTGCAAAGAAAGTCTTTGCTAAGGCTGCGTTTCAGATCTGACAAGTACTTTTACAATTTTATGATCATTTTCTGAAGTTTAGAAAGTGTTTGGACAATGATTTCTGTTCTATAGCTCCCAGTGCTTTATAGTCTGTGTCTTTTATGGCTGATTTCTGCCTATAAACATATTCATAAAACCTCTCACAACCAGAAACAATCGGCTATTTTTTTAGAGCCTGAGTACAATCTACCGTTTTGAACTGTGCTACGGGAATGTTTGACGCAAAGGCATTATTCTGCAGAGAAGCAGTCTCCATCCAGTGTGAGCTGGTGTAATTTAAGGTCTCGATTTATTGTTTTGACAAGCTATGGTCTGTAGAAGACTGCTAGTGGAGATAACAATAGTGGAGATAACAATAGCCGTTACAAACTGCCATCCACCCATGGCCCCATGAAAATCTCCGACTTTTTTTGAATGAAAAATGCTTACACTCACACACCATTTGTCGGTGAAGGTAGGCATATTCAGTCATTTTCTCCTGCCTTTGGTGGGATTTCAGCGTAGAGGTTCTCTACAACCAGCACGTCTTCTCTGAAGGCCGGTTCAGACGAGGTAACTCTATAGAGAGGGTGACCCATCAGAATGAAAAGAACAAAACCACTGAGGATAAAAAAGCTGCTGCTGGTGTAATTTTTGTAACCTCACAAGAGTCACTCAAGGAATTAGTCGGGTCCTGCACACACATTGAATTGGGCAGGTTCGGGTTTGATACACGGCTTTTCACTTGAACGTTGCCAGTGGCTCATGCCTCCCAAGACAAAAGGGAACTAATTCTGTTCCTAATGCCTTGGTGCTGCGGTGCCAAAGTAGCAATGTTTGTCTGCTTCTGTGGAAACTCGTATTTCCAGTTTTCTTTCACACTCGGAGCTTCATGGTTAGCATAAAATTGTAAACATTTTGAATGTAATGTTTCTAGAGCTGTTAGCCTGATACTTCACACAAATATTAACTTTAGCGCTTAACAGCCTATGTGCCCATATGCTGGGGCAGATTCATGGAGTGGGTCACCAAAACCACCAGTAATTAGATAGTTTTCATGAATTTGATATTGCTTTACGTAAAAAACACTGGGCTGGCGGCCAAGAAGAAGACAGAGCTGTGTTGCTCAGTGCGTACAGGTGAGCTGTTTAATGCTGTCAACGTGCTATTGATAGTGATGACTCGGCTTTGAAATTAAAAAATCACGTCCAAACTACTTTCCACGAAGAAAAAGAAATCAGCCTTTTAAAATAATTATTTCTATTTTTATTGGTATATTTTCAAGCCATTTTCTCTAGAACTTTCATGCAGAATTTGGTGACACCTATTGGTACTAAGAAACAGAAAACCAACACCCTTCTCTTGTAGTGTTTACCAGCATGATGTCGGGAGTGACCTCTGCCTCCACTTCCATTTCTGTTTGGTGGTGGTTGTGTTTTCCCTAAAGAATGACTTACTGCTGTCTAAAGCCTCAATCTAGTGCTACAGTAGCTTCCAACAGAGGAGAGAACAAAGCCTGAAATGACTAATGTTGTCGGACCCTCTGTGCCAAACCTGTACATGGATGCAAGTTCCATACGCGCTCGTTGGCTCAAGTTTACTACTGCGCGTTAGCGTCTGGCCAGTACGAGCGGTTGGGGCTGGGGGGGGTGTGATTTCCTCCTTACTCTGCAGGGGTGCCAGATACCCACAGTATCTCAGTGCTTTCCTTCCCTTCCCCTCCAACGCCCGTGGCTCTTTCCCGATCAACTGCGGTGGCACAGAAGCATCTTCACCCGCTCCTTTGTTGTCCACGCAGGCTGGCTCTGGCTGTCCGGCTCTCTGGGCGCAGGTCCCCCTCAGCCCTGAGGTGAGGCGGTTTCTCCGGCTTCTGCTCTGAAGAAATTAAGCTGCCAGTGCAGTGTGTGCTGGAAGCATGAAAAGAAGGGGCTGGGAAGAAATTTATATATAGCCAGTGTTTCAGTAATATTCTTACCTAATCAGAAACTTGCCTGCCACAGCTTTAACCCCTTTATATTTTGTTGTGTGCACTGGGAAAAGACCTTTTAAGTACTTGATGACTCATGTCAGATCAGTTCATTTTTCATTTTCAAGTAAATTACCTCATTTTTTTCAGTCTCTCTTCGTAAGTAGTATTTTCTAGATCTCTAATTATTATCTTTGTTCTTCTCTGGACTTCTTCCATACTGAGAGCGGATCCTGCCCCAGCCAAAGCCTTATCATTGCCCAGCAGAGCGGGCGGGTGACTTTGCCTGTCTCGGAGGTTATGTTCCTGTTTGTATTTCCGTGACGCTGTTGGTTCGTGCCAGGCTTGTGCTGGGGTGTAACCTCCGCATCGTTTTCTGCAGAACCGGTGTCTAGCCAAGTGTTCATCATGCTCCTCTCGTAACTCAGATTTTACACGTCTGAAGGCAAGGCATTTGTCTTCTATCTATTTGAAGTGCCACCTCCCAAAAGGTGATCTGTCTTCATTATCCCTAGATCAGTGTGAGACTTTGTAGCTGAGCATCTTGAGAATTTTATCTTTTTTGCCTTTCTTTACTTCGCTTCTCGAATTTGCTAAGATTTTTGAATTCTGATTAACCCTCCAATTTTTACAGCCTGTTGTGATGTTATTTGAGCTCTATTTGAGGTTCATGCAAGCGGCGAAGTCTGTTCTAAATCCTGATTGTGAGAACGTCTGTTTGGTCCATGCCAGAAATCAAGATTTGGGAAGTCTCTGGCTTTTCCAACAATGCATCCGGTGGCTCCTCCATTTTCTCAGCCAGAAATGCAGCATGTACCACTTCTCTGGCCCTGGAAAACTTGTCTGATTTGGAAGCCTTGCTTCCTGACGTGCAAACCTTTGTACACTGGTAGAGGAGACCTCCTGCCCACGCTCTAGAGGGCATCGGATTTACAGCACGATGGCAGCTGGCTCTCCAGCTCCCCCTCCAGACCTGAGACCAAGGTCTAGGACCTCATGGGCACGTGTTCCAAACTGGTACGGTTGTGCACAAAGCCCTGTCTAAAGCTTTAAAGGGTTGCTGAATTGCACCATGCAGGTTTTTGACGCAACGCTGAACCGAATGAGATGCAGGACAACGTTTGCAGATAGGCTCTCAAGACGGTTTCCATTTGATGTTGGGTTATAGGCGAGGGCTTTTCAGTAGTGGCTGTCAGCAGGTTCTGCATCTCTCTGACCGTCGCTGTGTCTCTTCCCTATTCCTGTAGTTGTTAGCCCTGGCAGTTATGTGTGGATCAGATCTTTTATCTACGATTTGAGTGAGAAAAGGAGAGTTAAGACAAATTTTGTTTAAAATATTCTGGGAGTTCAGTGTAGGTATTGACATGATGAGGACCTTAGAAATAAGATATCCAAGATCACATTCTGAATTATCCCCAGACATACTAGCGTCTGTTTGCTTTTCATGTAAGTAACCAAAATGTCATTATTCTAACTGGAAGACAGATTTTGTCAAAGGCACGTGAGGGATGAAAATTACGATAAACACTCCAAATTTCGCTGTGTTAGATTACTGTAACTCTTTGAGTTACAATATGTAGAATCATGGAATCCTAGAATTGCCCAGGTTGGAAGGGACCTTTCAGATCATTGAGTCCAACCATCAACTTAACTCTGACAAAAACTATCACTAATCTAAACTATATCTCTAAGCGCTGTGTCTACCCGTCTTTTAAATACCTCCAGGGATGGAGGATATATGATTAGTTGATATGGCTAAATCCTATGGGCTCTGTTATTTCAAGGGTGTTCTCATTTGACCTTAAATCAAGCAGCATAACCAAAACAAAGAAATTATTATAAATGTCCAACTACGTTGCCTTAATTTTTACACCTTATCTTATATTGCTGTAATTGTTTGCATTTCCATTTCTGCTAAATAGGGATATTATTATTATTCTATAGCAGAGTGATGTTAAGAGACAGGATTGCATTTTTTCTAAATCACAAGATATTATTGCTATTGCAAGCAATTTCCAGTATGAGTTCCTATAATGATAATTTAATAGATTCATGATTTTTTAATACCAAAACGGAGTATTGTGGCTGTCTCAATGGAAGTGGTAATGCTTTAAGAACATTCATATATTTACTGGGGGGGTATTAACAAGCTTGTAATTTCTGTAGGCATGAAAGCACTCAAAACTTGTCAAAATGTGGGTACTGGGATGATTGAAACTATACTTTTTTTTATACTGCCTTTTTTTTTTAATGTAGCATAACAGAATACTGATCAAGCTTTTTAAAAATACCTGGCAACACGTGGTCAGGTGTTAGAAAAATATGTCTTTTGGCCACCTGTTTAACTTTTTGCCTTTTTACGTTCACTAATGGTCGAACAGGGAAGTTTCCTAAGCTCGGCAGGCAGAGCTGGCCATGGGCTGTGGGAATGTGGCGAGAGAGGCTGAGAGATGGGCCTTAACTGCGGACACATTTCGTCTGTCTCATCTAACGCCTGTTAAGAAATCTAACCTCGCTTAAATTGTAGTACACAAACCTTCGATTGCATCGAGGACTCCGCCAAATAGCTGTTTTCCGCAGTAATTACTGGACGTATATCTCCACCTACTGGCTGATGGGGCAAAGTCCCATCCAAATGTTGAAACAAAATCCAAGTAGGGTTTTGCCTGTAAACGCTTTTCTGATGAAATCACGATTTTCAGGGGAAGTTTGTTCGAAGTTGTTTGGCCACGTATATAATGAAGCCACTGACTTCAAACTCGTTGACCTATAATGTATTTTCCTAGGTCTTAATAAAGAAAATATGACAAGATTTTTAAATCAGAAAAAAAAAAGAAGTATTTACACCCACCTACAGATCCTTTTGGTGGGAATGCATGAGCACATCCAAGAGCCAAGTACACAGTAGACCTGTAGAAAGTTGTTCCTATGTAACTGAATAAAGCTTAATAGCGTAACAAGAATGAGGTGACTAGAGAAATGATTTTTTTAAAAAGAAACAGAAAAACCTGTTGGAGCAAAGAACTCCGACAGCTGACCCGTAGGGTGATTATCAGTGTTGGCATCCAGCAGGAAAAAAGAAGGTCAAAAACCCAAATAAAAGAATCCCAATAGCGGTTTAGAGGTTAGCTAGAAGAAGAGGCTGAAATTTAGTAACAAGAAGTTCAAAGTGGGCTGATAATGAGAATTTCTTTCAGAATAGATTTCATCCCTTGGGAAGAGCAGAGGCAGAGAAATGGTGTTTGTAAAAGCTGATGATCATAGGCAACGACGATCCTCCCGCGGGGTAACAGCTGTGAAAAGGGCAAACGCGCTCCTGGAGCTTATTTTGAACTTATTTTGCTGCAGCCCTTGGCCCGCCACGGCACAGGCTAGTTCGGAATCTCGGCTGGCCCCGGCTCCTTGTCCTCCCAGGTCAGGAATCGTCTCCTCAGCCTCAGGTGGAATCTGCCGTGCTTCTGCTCTCCAGTAGACACTTCAGCCCCTTCCTCGTTTTCCCCACAGAGACAGGCAGAACACGGAATAAATAAATACAAAATTAAGGTGTTCTTTTATACCTTAATTTTCTCCAAAGATTTTACTTTCTTGGTCTTTATGGTGGGACGTTCACCTGTGGGAGCTGATGTCATGTCCTCTCTACCTGCACCTTCAAGTCTTTCCACTGGCATTTCTACTGAATTTCTGCTTAATTAGCAAGTTGCTGGCTTCAGAAGGCTTCCTACTAATGATACATTGGTAAAATCTTAACTATTGCGAGGAATATGAAGTACGCAATCTCCCTAGCAGTCATGTAAAGAATAAATACAGTACAGTCCATGGTGAAACTAGAAACCTGGTGCAGTAATAGCCACTCTCCCCCCGACACGGTTTTACAGAGGCTCGGTTTAGATCCGGTGCCCCATCAGGTGCAGCTGCACAAAAGTCATGTCAGCCCCTTAGAAATGAGTGTCTTTTCCTGCAGAAGTTCGTGTTAAACAGTGCTAGGATTCAGACACTAAATGAAGTAGGCTTCTTCTAAATTTTTTTTTTGCTCTGAGCAATTTCTGCAAATAGTTACAGAAACAGCACAAAATAGGAGCGTGCCCTGAATGGAAGAGCAACTATTACCCAGCTGGGGAAGAAATTTTCCAGAAATGTGGAAGGTAACTGAAAGAAGCTTGAAAGGCACTTGGCTCTGTACCTGCAAACAATAGGCACCAGCAGAAATGTTATTTACCGAGTGAGACAATAGCTGTAGCTCTCAAGATAGCTGATTTTTGAATGGTTCCGTTTGACTCAGGTAGAGAAAACTTCAATTATGAAACTTTATGAAATGAATTTGTAAATTTCTGCGTGTTGCGACATTCTGGACATAATGGAGAATCCAAAATACGCCGAGAGCAGAACCGACGCAGGAAGAGGTGGGCTTGGACCCACAGAGCCCCACGCCAGCAGGGCTCGAGAGGCTTCCAGCAGCTTGAGAGCAGCGGAGGTGACGCCTCGCGTCTCTGGAAATGCTGCTTTTTCTGGAAAGGAATTGAACACGCCTAAGCAGCCAGGTTCTTTAAAAATATTTGATCTGTCGGATACCTGCTGGTCTGTTGCTAAAGAGAAATCACATCCTGTGTCAGTCTTCCTTTCAATGGCCTTCTGCAGCTTCTTCTTGGAAAATTCCGGATCCACGATTCCTCTGGTTGTCCTGGCACAGCTCTACGGTTAGTTTCCTCTCTCCTTTTTTGAAAGCAGCTGGTGGGATTGGTATGCAGCATCGTACCGCCTGCCATCCTCCGTGCTGCTGTTGATCTATATCTGCTGGAAAGATCTCTGCTCATAGATCTTAAACTCACATTTGCCCTTTCCAAAGCTTATCTGCCGCTTGCTTCCTCCCTTCCTGAAGGGCCTGCCCTTGCGTGGCTCAGACACTGGAACGGCTGCTCTCGCAGCAGCTCGGTGACCCCGTCGTGGCTGCGAGGAGGCAGCGGGCACAAGGTGGACGGGAGAGCCGCGAGGGCAGAGGTGTTTGAAAAACTTGGGTGTTGCTTTTCCAGTACTTGAGTCCATTCTCCTTCAATAAGCGTTGATGTTGTTTTCACTTCCATCTCTAACGAAGCCTGAGATTAACATCGCTTTTTTGTTTACGCTCTTGTTTGCAACAACACCACTGGTGTAACAGCACAGCACTGGGGATGGTTCCCGTCGAGCTGGAGGCAGGAGTGAAAAGCATTTGGGTTAGGTCCTGTGGAGGAGGAGGAGTGGTTTGAGTTATTTGATCCTTCCTGATATAGTGCATATTTAATATCATAGAATCGTAGAACCACAGAGTGGTTTGGGTGGGAAGGGACCTTAAATATCACCTAGTTCCAACCCCCCTGCCCTGGGCAGGGACACCTCCCACCAGCCCAGGTGGCTCCAAGACCCCTCCAACCTGGCCTTGAACACTAGAACATCTCTGCAGTTAAACTAGTGTTTGTCTGGGGGCAGACAGCCCAGGTGAATCTAAGTTAAAAGCTATTTTGGCTCTGAACTCTTTGGAGCATCACTGTGGTAGCATCGTAGATGCTGTTTTATTAAAAATCTCAGGTAAACACATTGATTTTGTGATTTAATTTCTTACTGTGATTCGCATGTGTAATATGTGGAAAAAACCAAAACATTTTAAGGGAAGAATTACAGCAGTTAATTCTTCTGAAACCTCTGAAAACTGTATACGAGCATATATTACCGGTGAGCAAGAGTTTAGTAAGTAAATTTTGCCAGCTGGAAGTGTGACAGTGATGACTGGCATTTTGATATTCAAGATACACCCCGAGACTTCTGGTGCCTTGTACGTTTGCTGTCTGTTCAAATAAACTCGCTGTTAGCCATAAGGTCAGAGTCTGTTAATATTTACTTTGGAGAATTCTGCTTTTCTGAGCCTTTTTTTGGGTCTCTCTCTCTGGTTTCTGTCCCAGTAAGAGTAATGTTAACAGCATGCACATCCTTCCAGAGATATGATAGTAGTGGGAGAAGTAAACTTTGGTGTCCTTAATCCATTTTTCAGAGTTAGGTATTTCAGTCTGAAGAATGTTCTGCTTCGGAGATTCCCTCGTGGGGACCCAAAAGCTCCGGCGATGGTGTGACTGCTGGAGCAGCGAGGGGCAGGGCTGGCCACGGCTGTGCGCTCGGGTCTGAGAGCTGGAACAGCCCCCGGGACGCGCAGGACAGCTTTCCTCCCGGCACGTTCGCCATTCCCGATGGCTGAATTATTCAGCATTGCTGCTGCCAAGTCAGATAGTGTCTCTGGAGCATAATTAGCTAAGCAACGGTTAAAAACGGGAAAAAAGAAATGTCCCAATTATATATTCATTGCTTTGTGAATACTTGAATAGCAGTTTAAAATACCAACTATATTTCACGGGAACCTGCAAGGCAGGGCTGGGAAACTCAAGGAAAAACAGCCTGGTCTCGGTCAAGTTAATAACAAAACTCCTATTGTATAAAGCAGGGCACAGGTTAAACCTCTCCAGATACGTAAAAACAGAGACCTAAACTGATGCTGAAACGTGATCTGCCCTCCAGCTCTCTCGCTGTAGAGGGGAAGGGAAGGACGGTCCCTTTCTCCATGTGTTGAATGCTTTGGTCATTCTTCTTCCGTGCCTCACTTTTTTTGGAAATGGAAATTAATTTAGTTATCACCAAGATGCTAACGAGAATGTTTAGTTAGTGTTTGATCTGCTGTTTTTATCGCTGGAGCTGTTTTGCTAAGAAAAGGAATGAGGTTTCAGGGTTGGGAGCTAGGTCAGCTTTCAATTAGGTATCCGCGTGCTGTAGCATTTGCCTGGTGGTAAGCCAGAGTATTCCCAGTTGGTGTCCTTTCAACCGTAGGCTGGTTTAGCGTGAAAAGTGTTGTTCTTCTTGGCAGTCCTCATGCGTCTCTGCTCTGTGGCAAAGGGTGCTGTCAGGTGTGCGGAACGCGGGCCCTCCGTCTCTCTGCGGGAGGAGCGGGCTTCGCTGCTGGCCCTTGGTCAGGGCCAAGGCAACCGCTGCGGTCTCTCCTTTGGAAGACGGATGTTTGTGTCAGGTGGCCACTGGCTCACGTGAACCCTCGAAAGTCTCTGAAAGACAGTGGACACACTTCTTGGGGTTGAAACAAACGTCTAATGAAATGAGGACATTATTTTGTTAATTCCGTGAGCACTGAATGAAAAGAAATTACTTTTTGTTTCTTTGACCCTTCACTAGGAGCTTTTAAAGAAGATCTTTCTTAAAAGCTTTCGTTTGCATCACAAGCTTTGGTGAATGTCTTATCCAAGCATCCCAGGGAAGTAGACGGTAATACTGAATTGAGTAGATGAAGCGCAGAATAAGTCTCTTACCGGAGAGGCACGTGGCAAAGTGAGGAACAAAGATTCAGTGCAATTATCACAAATAACTCCTCCCTGTCTTGACAAAAGAATTAGGCAATGTGGGTTTGGGTCATTTTGGTATTTTGAACCATCATTACACCTAGGGTCTTGAGGAAAGAAAGAGCACTTTCCCATGGGAGTTCAGGGCTTAAGGGGCCGCGCTGCTGCTCGTGCTGGGTGTCACTGGTAGCGCACGCGCTTCTGCTTTTGAATTTGTCAGGAATTTGTCAACCATCCAGTTGTCTATAAACTGTTTCATGCTGAACTCAGGCCACTACGTGCTGAAGTGTTGAAGTCAAACACAAGTGTCCACAGGAGATTACTGAGGCCGAATTTTGCTACCGCATCCTAGGCCGCCTTCTCCCGTTTTCTCCAGCTATTGACTTTCTTCATCATGTAACTAATTTAAATTAAGTAGTTAATTAGCTCTTTGGCAGAATAATTTAAAAAAACATCAAGCATTTCCTCAAATATTTTTGGAGATTTAGCTGTTGTGTGTAAAATCAAGGCAATAACATAAAAATATTTAGTGTCGGCTGCGGCCCCTTTCAGTTTGTCTTCAGTTGATGCGTACCTAGCTGTGTTATCTCAAAAACGCATGGAAATGGTATTTCAGCTTTCTGGGTACGGGCCTTGTTGGAAAGCAAATGGGCAGCTGTATATTTACAGTGAGGCAAGGAGAGAGCAGTATCTACCAGGCGACTCGGTTGGACTGGTCACAACAAATACAGCCCAGAATACGGAGCTTTTGATCCGTGAAGATAAATTTCAAAATCTTATTAATGGAATAATTTTGAGTGAGAAAGATACTCGGAGAAAAGCGCACCGCGAGTATTTTATAAGCCTAAAAGGAAGCTGATTTCAACAAGGAAAATGTTTTGAATTTGAGATTTCTGAACGCAAATGTCAATGTTATGGAAAGTAAATGAGAAGAATCAGAAGTGCTGGTATGAAACCAAATGCTGTGTTAGAATTGTTAGGTTTTATCATTACCAGGAGTAAGGTTAATTACGGAGCAGAACATCTTGGAGGACAGGCTTAAAGCTAAATCAGCCGTCTGTCCGTATGAGTTACCTGCAGGAGCGGTGTCAGAGCCGGCTGCAGGGACGCTCCAGCTGGTGTTCTCCAGGGAGACGCTGGATGTCCTCAGGCCCAGGACACCTTGCGGAGGCGCTTTCCTGCCCTGCGGGTAGGCTCAGCACACTGGTGATAACCACAAGCAGAGGAGGTGAGCCAGGGAAGAGTTGTCTGAGGTGGAGGTTGTGCTGGCTGTGGCTTCCCCGGGTTCTTCCAAAAACTGGAGTTTTATTAGATATAAGGAAGAAATTGTTTGCTGTGAGGGTGGTGAGCCCCTGGCCCAGGTTGCCCCGAGAAGCTGTGGCTGCCCCATCCCTGGAGGGGTTCAAGGCCAGGTTGGCCGGGGCTTGGAGCAACCTGGGCTGGTGGGAGGTGTCCCTGCCCAGGTCAGGGGGTGCCACTGGGGGGGCTTTAACGTCCCTTCCCACCTAAACCATTCCAGGATCTGATGATTCTATGAAAACTGGAGTGATTTTGTGATTCTGATTTCAAGCACCCAGAAACCCGCAGATTTGGGTCACCACTGCGGGTGCAGATGGTACTGCTGGGTGCAGTACAGCTGGAAAGGGTGGGCATACTCTTCTGGGTCTCAGAAGCAGCCTAAAATTCAGAATGCTCCCAGGGGTGCTCTGTCAGGTACGGCAGACAAGGGGATTTCCCCAGGTATTTGCAGATCTGATCTAGAGAGCGAGGAGGAGGAGGATTTATTTGTGTGGCATACGAGATTATGTATATTTGCTATGAAATTTTGGGATAGGGAAGAGGCAGGTTTATTGAATGATTCTGGATGAGGGAAGAAGAGAAAAGAAAAGGATGATGGTACGTATTATAGAATACCTAATCTGTGTTTGGAGGCTATTATAGCCCACCTAATCAGAAGGAAGAAGTGAATGAGGCGCTTTCTCTTTGAGCATGGATCAAAAATTAGAAAAATTACTACATAATCCACTTGCAATCATCTGAAAGATAACAAAATGATTAATATATGCTTGTCAGGAACTGACCCTGCCATAGAATTTTAATTTCCTGCTTTGACAGAGGGTGCGGTGCCGTGAGACTCAGGGAGAACAGGACCAGCTCCCTGCCACCAGCTTGGCCCAGGGATGCTCCCGCTGGGGGGCCATCTGGCACACTGCGGAATTAGCGCCACCCCCAGCAGCCGTGTAAACTCCTTGGAATGGCAAAAAAAACCTCACTTGGGGAAAAAAAAAAAAGTCCAGTTTTCTAGCATTTGAGTGAATTAAGCAGTTTGAGGAGGACAAAGGTGTTCCATGGGGAGGAGACCACACACCTGCAAGTTCCAGCAGGAGGGTTCAAGGGGGGAGCAGGGAGCGAGTTCTGCTGCTTTCACATAAAGTTGGTAGAATGTGGACACACCTTTAATTTTAATCAGATGGCTACACAACAGGTTGTGAAGAAGCTGCTGGCAGGGAATGTGAATGGTTTGATGTTAAGCTGGGAGATTGTCTCAAAGACTGATGCGGGTCCCCGAGGCGAATGTCTCTGCAGAACCCCATGGCCTGGTTCTGTTCCGTGTCTTCTTTAATTGTCTGAACAATAAACAGGTAGTGAATTTTTAAAAATTAAGCAGGCTGGCGTTGGCAGGGGTCTACAAGCCATTGGGATGACAGGGTCACAGCGCAAGTTGGTCCAGGCAAATTGAAGAAATTAGTGGAAGAAAATAACGCGAGATTTGGCAACGAAGAGCACTGAGTGTCCCAGCTGAGGAGAAGTGTAAAGCATAAACGCAAACAGCTGGTGAGTCAGCGCTACGGCGGGAGAGGATGAGGGCGCTGTATTAAATAAACAGCGAAGTTGGGTTTTCCTTGGGCAATGTGTGAACGCGACAGGAGGCGGGCGGTGAGGCTGGGCCGTGCCCAGCGCTGGCCCCACAGCCCGGCGGTTGGCTGTCCCGTGGAGACTCCAGCCGAACCTCGGCTGCTGAATCTAGAACATGGAGCACGGAGAGGGAGGGCATAGTATCTGTTTTCTGATATGAAACAGGCCATTAAAAAGGGGGGATAATGATTAATTGTCTCCGTGGAGACTGGGGCAATTTTTTTCAATAACTCGTGGCATTGTCCCCCCCCCCTTGTTTATTTACTGAAGTTTGTCGGTTCGGTTCATCAGCCCTTCGTATTTTAAGGAGTGCTACGTACAGCTGCAGAGGTGGTGGTTTACTGGTGCACAACTAGTTGTTTTGCTACAAAAACTGCATTTCCGTGGACGAAGCACAGTGCTTAGTGATTTGTCGAACGCTTCACTCCGTCAAGGGGCCTTATTTAGTAACTGAGATGTAAGAAGGAGCGTTCTTAATCCACTGAAGTACTTCAGTTATGTGTTTGTTTCCTAAGAGGGAAATAAAACATAGTAGTCAAACGTTTTGTGATGAAGTCAGTTTGTGAGGCTTACAATAGGAGGAAATGTTTAACTTTTTAAAGTTTTATTTTACAGATCAAGAGCTATAGTACTGAAAAGTAATTAAAGCAAAAATGCAAACAATATATTCAAAGTTAACATTAGGGGCACGTGTGAAATCATATTTTAAAGGGTTTTTCTTAAATGTAGCTTCTTGCATGGTAGCCCTGAAAACATTCTAGGTATATAATATAATAGGTCAGTATTTTAATTCTTAAAACTAAAAATAGCTCTTCTTAAAAGAAGGCGTTTCCAGCAGCGACCGGGCTGGCGTGAGTGCAGGTCTGACGGCGGAGGCTGCGGGAGACGGGCCCAGCGGGAGCGGGTGGGGGACGGGGCAGAGCCCTCCTCATGCATCAGTTTCTAAACAAACACCTTTTGGCGAGAATTGGTATTTCAGAGAATTATTTCCATCAGCAGACAAGCCGTGCACTTCCTGAAAATGGATTATTTTTCTGGTTTGCTCCTTACTGCCATAGATTGCCTGCTGACTTCTTATTAGAAAATATATTTAAAAAGATCTTACATTAATCTCCACCTGGAGTACAAATTAGCTGTGCTTCATCGATAAAACTCTGTAGCTGGAAAACTAAACTCAAAATCTTTCATGCAAGAAGAAAAATGTTCTTGACTATATTCCTTTCTCTGAAACAGGAGCCTTTTATTACATACACTATTTGTCAAGAATATGAGGCATGTTTCTTGCTGAATACTTGGCCGTTGGCTTTTGTCTTGATGATGAAATACACACACACATGCTCTGAGCGCGTCTTGACAGCGGAGTGAACTTCATTATCCCGGAGAGACGGGGAGATCTGTTGCAGGAACGCTGGCTGGGCCGCGTGGTGTTCATCATGTGGACACCATTGCTCGTGGCAACGGCAGTGCGGGGGGCTGGTACTGTTCACTGGGGGTTTGGCCTGGCACCCGTCTTTGTTATTAGCACAGAGAAAATAACGCCTTGGTCTTGAAGAACTACCAGGGGTGCAGACGTGGATCTTTTGCTGGCATCTACTGTGAACTTTCAGAGTTCCTCGAGTTCCAGAAGCAGAAACAGGAAGACTTTTGCCACTGTTTCTTAATTTTCTTCTCAGTCATTACTTGCGATGGCACCCGTACAGTCAGTAATGAGAGGTTGTGTCCTACAGCGGTCGTCTTTAAAAGCTGAGCCCCAAGCAGACGGTGCCTCCCTTGCTTCATTGCTCTCCGACGGAGTAAATCCCGCGGGATGGACATCAGGTCTCAAGGTGAGTCCCTGCCCAGTGGCATGGGGCGAGGAAGGGTTTGTCTGCTGCCTCTACGCGAGGAGTTGGACCAGGCTGGGCTTTCTCCTTGGAAATGCAGGTGTGTGAACCCTCCCAGACTGACGGTGGTATCCAAGGGGCATCGGTGGCGATGGGCGAGGGAGGAGAGGCGCGCACGCGGAGCGTGCTGCCTGGGGCCTGCTGGCAGCTGCTGCCCCTGCCCGGGAAAGAGGAGCAACAAAGACAAAACGCTGACGTCCGTGAAGCTCATTCTTCTTCTAAGAAAATGTACTCCATCTTTCTTTCTTGCTATTACTCTCTGTCAAGAAAAATCATACCTTCCAGCTAGAGCAGGTTTTGACCTCCAGGAATACTCGCCTGCGCGAGTGATTGAAAGCTGCGGTCAGGAACGCGCTTCATCTGACCCCAGAACGTGGCGTAGTTGTGGCTGTGCTGTGTTTCTGCCTCCATGGAGAGATTAAGCCTCATCGCTAAATGGCAAACTCGATTTGAATGGGGTTCTCTTAGCAATACTTGGAAGCAGATTTTTTCCCTTTGGCTTGTTTGTTTTCCCACTCGCTCCTAATATTAGTTGTTAATGGAATGGCATCTTCTGTAATTACAGTGGGGGCATGGTTCTGCTTTTAAAGCATAGTTAGGAGGGGGAAATATTTGCAGTGTTCTGTTTCGGTTTATCTTTATAAGCATGGCATTTAGAAGAATAGCATCCCATGTATAGCTTCAGAAGGAAAGCCGTAAAAGTGATTCTGTCGACACTAGTGATTTCAATCTTTGACCTGCAGTTCTGTGTTTTATAATGCACTTATTTGTGTTTTGCAATTTGTATTTAATTGTGTGTCTGAGAAGGCTCGTGCATAACATTCTTCCTGTAAATCTTTCATTAGTTTTATTTTCTCACCAGCAGAATGTGGCTGAATGCGACAGCAGCTGCTTTGCAACTATAACTCTTCTCTTTTATTACTGATAATGACAGCCAACAATTTACTGGGTGTATTAACTTTGGTTATGTGTTGTTGTATAACTGGAGTTCTCAGGAAAATATTTTCACAAACATAGGACAACAAATGTCAGACTGACCTAATTACTGTTCTTCTCTACAGTTTCTATGGGCTCTCTTCTCTTCTGCTAGCTGTGGATGAGTGGTTTGAAAAAGTATTTGTTAGCAAAGTGTTCAGATTTATTATCCCACTCTTTTTGGAAACATACTTCCCATTTCTGTTTAGCTGGTAGTCAGGGAATATTCTTACTCATGAAAGCAAAGGAAGGCTGCCCTAGCAGGGACTCAGGCCAAGGGATCCAAAAGAGAGGAGGTTACAGTGACCAGCAGTCCTCTCATCAGAGGACTTCGTCCTTCAGAAGCAAACAGCTTGTGTTCAGGCAGCATACTCCGTGCTGACCCTGGCCATCGCCATCAAATCACAGAATCCCAGACTGGCCGGGGTTGGCAGGGCCCTCTGGAGATCGCCCAGTCCCACCCCCTGCCAGAGCAGGGTCACCCAGAGCAGGTGGCACAGGAACGCCTCCAGGCGGGTTTGGAATGTCTCCAGAGACGGAGACTCCCCCACCTCTCTGGGCAGCCCGTGCCAGGGCTCTGCCACCCTCACAGGAAAGAAGTTCCTCCTCATGTTTAGGTGGAACTTCCCATGTTCCAGTTTGTGCCCGTTACCCCTTGTCCTGTCGCCGGGCACCACTGAGAAGAGCCTGGGCCCATCCTCCTGACACCCCCCCTTTCAATATTTATAAGTGTTGATAAGGTCCCCCCTCAACCATCTTTTTTCCAGACTGAAGAGACCCAAGTTGCTCAGCCCTTCTTCATCAGAGAGGTGTTCCAGTCCCCTCATCATCTTGGTAGCCCTTTGCTGTCCCCTCTCCAGCAGTTCCCTGTCCTTCTTGAACCAGGAAGCCCAGAACTGGACACAGTGCTCCAGGTGCGGCCTCCCCAGGGCAGAGCAGAGGGGGAGGATGACCTCCCTCCACCTGCTGGCCACACTCTTCTTGATGCACCCTGGGATGCCATTGGCCTTCTTGGCCACAAGGGCACAGATAACACAAATTACAGAAGGTAATCTCAAAGATTAGGAGTAGATCACTGGGTGGTACGAACAGGGGGGATGTAAGTGCCTGCAGGGCTGAACTGGTGTCCCATGGTGGCGAGGTTCTGGGCAGACGGAGCAGTTTGGCTCTGTGGGGAGCACGGGCGATGGAGGCGTGGAGCTGGCTCTGAGTGAGGGTAGCAGCAGCACCTTGGTCTCCTACTGGAGATTCGGTTCCCGCTTCCAAGAACTGCCTCTGCGCTCCAGGCTAGAAGCTGGGGAGAAGTGGTAATACCTCAAAGCGTGTGGACTCCGGGCCTTAAAGCAGCTGCTGACAGTCCTCTTTGAATCTGTGTTGGAAGTGTTGCCATGAGGAGCTAAGAAACCTGTTGGATCAGCAGCACTGAGTGCTCTTTGTGTAGTCTGTAAAATGATAACAGTATTACCAATTCCATCCCATGAATATCATCTACTTAATGAGTCTCGCTGTCAGTAACCATCTAGGCAATATAAAGCCCATTTGTTCGCGGTGGTCAATGTGACCATGATGGAGGAGATCAGGTGAAATGGCAGTTTCAGGGGGCTGGTAGCTGCCATTTCTAACAAAGATTATTCTCATTATTTGTTCAGGATTTTCTTTTTCTGTCTATCTTCTCTATTTTTCTTTTTTTTTTTTTTTTGGTACACTCTTGACAATAAAGCCTTTATAGGTCAGTTGCAAGAGTCCTTATTACTGCCGCATACCTTCCTGCCCGTTCAGGATTTGCTGTGCCTTTTGTCTGCTTTCTAATTTAATTCTGAAGTTGCCTTTCACTAGCAAATTTTTGGAAATGAGTCAGGGATGACTGATTGCCCCAAACTTCTCCAACTCTTCAGATGTGTCTTCAAATAACCACATCATTTATTTTATCCGTATCCCATTAGTCTAGGTAGGTGCAAAGGAATAGGATTTCCTGGAAGCGGGTATAGACAGGAGTCTTGGGATTTGAGTTAAGGCAGTTGCAGTGCTTATACATTATTGTTTTCCATAACATCATCATCAACATCATCGTCATCATCCTCCTATTATTATTATTAATATTGTCGTTGTTGTTTTTCCCCTTCGGCTTGCTGTTCTTGTTCCTTGTGGCTGTATGAAAGCGGTGGTGTGCGGCTCCGAGGGCGGTTGGCCATCTCGCTGGTGGAGGAACTCTTTGGTCTGTGGGCCGTTACACTCCATAGGGATTCTCGTTTCCGGCTGCAAGACCAGCGTGAGTTGTTGAGAATAGTTTGCACTACGGCCTGTACGAATTAGCAGAACTCTATGGCAAATTCATTATCCTTATTTGTCTTCAAGGTCAGGTCCAGAGTTGACGTACAACAGCGTGATTTGGCTGGCAATGCGTTCTTCATGCCCTCAAAGCATCTACAGACCCAGCTGCAGGCTTGCAGGACACGTTGGTTGGAAGCAGAGTCATGTATCCAGCCACACAGATTTCTAGTCCTTCACCTCTAGATGTGACCGTTCGTCAGTAAATGCTGTAGTAAGTGTGACAGTCATGTAAATATACACTTATATTTAGAATAAAAGAAAAATGGGATATTTCGGCTGGGATAGGCCATTTTCCTCTCGGCTGCATATCGGAATATTCACATGGCTGAAAGAGGTTTTAGCAGAAGTGAGTGTTCGTACAGCCGTCAGCAGCTCTTGCCATCGGAACAATTTACTAACAGTTAATGAAAACTGTCTATACTCCATTTTTTAAAACAATCAGTTCACATCCAAATTCTGAAAGCAACTAGGTATCGCTCTTATTTGAGGAAATGAAATAATCTATTGGGTGTCTTCTGCAATTCCTGACTGCCTTGCTGTTGAAAAACCTCAAAAATATGAATCTCCCATAGATCACAACGCAGATATTCTCTCTCTAGCTCATTACTGCTCGGGCACATTTCCATGCACTTTTAGTACAGAGGGAATGAGCTTATGCAAATGTGGAGAGCTATCCCTGGACCAGCCTTTCATTTTATTTCTATTATCAAATGGAGAATTTTTTTAAATGCGATTTATTATGGCGATAAAAGAGGAAGGTTCATTTCCCTGGGTTTCCACAGCCCTGCCTGCCCAGCTTTGCAACAACATCAAATTAAGAGCAGATGCTGTCGTGGGACAGTGAAGTGCTCGACTTCATCAGTTTTCAGCTCCTTCACCCTTCATTGTGAAGCGCTTTCCCGTCGGTTCCGTTTTTGAAAAACTGCTTTCGCTGTTTCGCAGTTTTTACAAGAAAATATTGTTGTGCCTCTGGTGCAGACAAGGAGAACTCGCATTTGTTGTAGTTACGTGCCTGCCTCCCCATTACCCTCCGCAATAGGGTAGCCTAGCAAACTCTGGAGCTTTAATAGGTAGCAATGGTGCATCGAGGAGCACATTTCCAGGATCCCAGAATACCTTTGGCTGCACATTCGCCTCTTCAGGCATCGGGGTTTTTTGCCTTCTTAAAACTTAATGATAATGTTCTTGAAACCTTTGACCGCTGGCAAAGGGATGACCTGGTTTCTGTAGCAGTGGCGCGGCGACACGGGCTCTGGTCCCCCTCCCTGCCAGCGTGTGATCGTTTCAGGCTTCTGCATCATAGAGTTATAGAGTTACAGGAATCCGAATAACCCAGGCAGGATCCCCTGGAACTTTTAATAGCAGACTGCTGACCGGTTGGATTTGTTATCGTCATTTATCTAGGAATCTCTCTCGGGAGGACAAGGGCTGAACTGAAGGACTGTTCTGGAAATAAGAACCTGTGTTTGGGCCAGTGGCTGTGTTTTAAAAGGAGTCATTTTAGCGTCTTTAATGAAATTTAAAAATCTCTCCTTGAGTTTCAGCTTTGCTTATGATGCTGCACTGGGCTTAAGTAAATCAAGAAAGCAAAAGTAAGGACTGAAAAGGCAGATAGTTCTCTGGTTTATACCTCTGCATCTAAAGAGGGGAAGATGGCATTGTTAGGGGCTAGTTACTCTGTTCAGCCCCCATACAGAGTCACAGAATCGTCTAGGTTGGAAGGGACCTTTAAGATCGTCCAGTCCAACCCTATTTATATTCCCAGAGAACACCCTGGAAGGCAGTGCTGGGATTTAATGGACTGTCGATATTCCCTAATGCCTGGGGGTGGTGATGGAGTTACTGTGCGGCCAGGATATGCTGCTGGCATTGTTCCTTCTTTGAAAAAAAAAGTTTAATCTCAAATGAGATGTCCATTTACCTAACCTTTACTTTCCAGAGACGCAGATTTCCTTGTTAGCTTGAATAGATTTTTTCCTGTTTAAAAGTAGGATGTGCACTCCGGTTAGTGTATTGGCATTGCCTTAAAATTCCAACCTCATGTTTCCTAATAACCCAGAGGGAAAAGATGGTAGTAGGACATTCATTGTGCCTTCATAATCAAAATAATTGGATTTTTACGAGAACCAGAAACAGAGTGACTTCCTCCACTTCTGAAATTCTTAGGCTGTGCGAAACACAACTTAGCTGTTTGGATTCTGACCTTGAGTTAACTTGAAATGCAAAATCTAGTGTAGTTGAGAATCTAGACAAGTTGAGAAAGAGTAAATACTTTAAAAAAAAAGTGATCCTTTTTGTGTTTAGTTTTAGATACGTTACCAAAAGCCAGGAGGGCTAAAGTAAGTTTCTGTTTTAGGGATAGTTGGTAATATTTTCCTTCTGATCAATCTTCACTTTTACATTTAATTTTCAAAGATGATATTTTCCAGGGACAACCCTGAATGCAAACGACACCCATCAACACGAAAAGGTACCATAAATTGACAACGGTGTTTCAGGTTTTGCACAGAGGTTGGCTGAGGTGTTTGCCCAGCAGTTCTTGCTCAGTTCCCGCTGACGGGCTGAAGGTTTCCTTGCTGCAGTTGAGCACCCTCTTGCTTCAGGATGATAACTTCTGCTGACCCACCTCCTTTAACTCGAGTCCTGGAAATCTCCTCTAGCCATAATTCAGATGGATTTCCCTTGGATTGGGAGGTAATTATGAGAAGGGGAAGCCTTCTCTTCCGAGTCTTCTTCCATCTCTACCCAACTGACTCACCTCGTCGACAGCTTCATTGATTTTCTAAATATGGGAGGGGAGGCTAAATGGGCCTCAGCATCATTAGCCACATGAGGGCTCATCACCCTTTTACAGTATGATTTTTTCAATGAAGTTTAGCAATGTGCTAAGAAAAATAGGCAAAATATGCGAAGAAGCCATGTGATGAAATTACAGTGCAAATTTTTATAAACTGAACCTCAAGGGCTTTTAGAGCGTTCTTTGTAGCTGTCTCTCTGCAGCTGACTTTCCGGCTGTCCATTTGAGAAGAATGGAGTTTTATCTTAATATTTCCAAAAAACAATGTCCAATTAAAAAATGAAACGTAATTATGTAGGGACTTGTGGGTTAATTTTAAGTAAGACAAGTTGGCTGCTGCACGTTTCAGCACAATGATCTTTTTGGGTATGATTTGAATTGACTGGTTACGTAAAAACTAAGCCTGATGCCTTTTTCTGTCTTTTTCATGCTTCATAGAATGATAGAACATCTCCAGCTGGAAGGGACCCATAAGGGTCATAGACTCATAGAGTCATAGAATGGTTTGGGTTGGAAGGGACCATAAAGCCCCCCCAGTGGCACCCCCTGCCCTGGGCAGGGACACCTCCCACCAGCCCAGGTTGCTCCAAGCCCCGGCCAACCTGGCCTTGAACCCCTCCAGGGATGGGGCAGCCACAGCTTCTCTGGGCAACCTGGGCCAGGGGCTCACCACCCTCACAGCCAAGAATTTCTTCCTCCCATCTCATCTCAATCTCCCCTCTTTCAGTGTAAAACCCTTCCCCCTCGTCCCACGGCTCCCCTCCCTGCTCCAGAGTCCCTCCCCAGCTTTCCTGGAGCCCCTTGAGGGACTGGGAGGCCGCAGGGCGAGTCGAAGTGAACCAGTGCTGATCTCCATCCTGCGGAATCGTGCCTCCTGCCCTGGGAAGTAGCAGCATCAGGCAAAGCTTGTGTGGCTTTGTCACCACCTGTCACGAGCAGCCACTGTCCCCGGTGGGTGCTGCTGGGTCCGCACCCGCGCTCCAGCCACGCTGGCATTGCACAGCTTTGAGTCGTCCAGGAAACACGTTACTTTATGTTAAAACAAAACGGAACTCTGATTAATCTGAATGCAGCTCTGCTGTGGGAAAGGGAATGGTTTCGTTGTCAACACTGACTAGAATTTGAATGGAACTGCTTTAGAAACAAGACATTTGTCATTGCAAAGTTAGAAGTTTTGTGCTAGCCTGTGGGGGAGTGCTCTTTTAGGCCGAATATGTTAGAGTTTGTTTTCGGAAAAAAATCAGGAGAACGTTTAGCACAGAAGTACATGGGTGAAGTGTTAGTGCTATGCCTCTTAAAGGACTGGTATCTCACAATTTAATTACCACTTGTGAAATAATTGGCTGGATGCCAGCGAGCAGGAAGGTACGAAACGTGCGTGCGTATGTGCAGGTATTTATTGCGGGTGAGATGGAGACGGTGTGCCTCTGTAGTAAATCTGCCAGCGTAGGATGGATTTTGCAAACAACTCATTAGAAAGGTATAGCAAAGGAAAATTAACATAGGAATATCCCAGCTGCTTAAGAGTGGCAATAAAATTATACACCAGTTGAATAAGAGAATACAGGTTACTGCAACCAGCTGGATATATAGGAGGAGTCTGCACATTCGAATTTGGGCGAGAGTAGCTTCAGTTTGCTTTGGGAGAATTGCTGGGGCACCTTAGTGGGGGTAGTCGGGACTTCAGAATACGTATATTACGAGAGGAAAACCGTGAGCTGGTGACGTGCCGTGTCCTGCGGTGACAGCTTTGGCCGTGCAGGGGGCGAACCGGGGGGAGGCGGTGTCCATGGGGGCAAACCAGCTGTAACGCAGAGCCTTCCCTTGCGTACTTGGTCTGCCGTTTATTTCAGGATATCGTTTCTGGACTCTCCGAGGAGATAACGACGGGCACACCGGGAACGCGGCGGTTTGCAAAACCTGTGGGATGGTTTGGAACAGAGAAGGGCACAAACTCATCAAGGGGAAAAGTTGTTTAGAAGATGGGACGTCTGTTCTTGAGGAAAAAAAGAACGAGTAAATCCCACAGGCTAATGTCACAGATACTGGCTTGACTGTTTAAATTTGGGTGATTTTATTAACATGGAGAGTACTCGTGTTGTTAGAATGGATAAAAGAAAACAGTGTCTTACAGAAATATTAAATGTTAAAAAGTCAGCACATTTAAAAATACATTTTTAAATTTATTTGGTTAAAAAGTTAAGTATATAAAACATTCTGGGTTTTGTATTTCTTCTTGAAAAATTCAGTAAGTCTGATCTATATTCGTTCCAGCTGCATCAGACATCTTTTTCTATGCACAGTATAGAATCTCTCCCTCGATTTATCTTCAGCTGGAGCTACCTTTAAGTTCATATTTTTGTCATTTCTTTTACTAATCTACATCACTTCCTTACCATTTTATCAACTAATCTTAATTTCAGTTTCTTTTATTTCTGCACTCACTTCACTTCTGTGAGTGACCGAGTCTGCCTCTTACATTACAGATACATAGATTTTAATTTTTAGTTTTATAAGAGCCATTTATTATCCGGGGTCAGTGTCAGCTGCTGGAGTTTGCATTTTTTGGTGCAGTGTCGGGAGTCGCTGCTCTGTAACCTCTGAAAGGGGGGGTTGAGTCTGTTGGCTCTGAGGCGCCCTGGTGCGGTATCGCAGGGGTGGAGGGGCACGTCCTCCACTGGCGGGACATTGACGTTCTCCATGAACCGTGCACAAGCCCAGCTCCCAGCTGTGCTCGGTGGGTCACCAGTCGTTTCGGGGACTGTCACTGTGCCAGCAGCACCACGGCGCTCTTCCTCCTCCTCCTCCTCCATCTCTTCCGTGCCTCCCCCAGCTCAGCAGGACCCGACTCCTGCGGCGGCAGAGGCTGACCCCAGTGCTGTACCGCCCGCCAGCTGGTTTGGCGCTGGAGATGTGATTGTCTAACATCTCCCGCCTGGGAAGGACACCTCTTCCCAGCGTTTGTCTCTTCAGTAGTCCAGCACAGAGACTTCGATCACTCTGGGTTGCGCAGAGAAGCGCGTAGTGCAATGTGCCATTCGCTGGATACGAGTATAATCATAGAATCATAGAATCGTTTTGGTTGGAAAAGACCTTTAAGATCATCAAGTCCAACCGTAAACATAACACTGCCCAAACCCCCACTACCCCACGTCCCTCAGCACCACGTCTGCCCGGCTTTTCAATCCCTCCAGGGATGGCGACTCCACCACTGCCCTGGGCAGCCTCTTCCAATGCTTGACAGCCCTTTCCGGGAAGAAATCGTTCCTAATATCCATCCTAAACCTCCCCTGGCGCAACTTGAGGCCGTCTCCTCTTGTCCCATGGCCTGTTCCTTGGGAGAAGAGCCCGACCCGCCCGGCTACCCCCTCCTTTCAGGTGACCAAGTCAGCCGTTCCAGGCAGGTGATTCCTAGCAGTCCTCTCCAAAGCACCCCGGTGTGCAGCAGCATCTCAATTCCACAATGATGGACACACAGTGTCTTATTTTCTTGGTATTGAGTAACAGATGATACAAACCTAGGTTCATCTACTGACACGTGACACTAAATAATGTGTCATACATTGGGCACCTTCCAGTCTCACATCAGCGTACCCCCCGCACGCTTCATCTAGCTCAGGTGCTTTCCCATTTTCATTTCCTAAGTGTCTTTCTGCACGCCTCAGAGCTCCTCTTTCCTTTTCACATCTTCACGAATTCTTCGGATCCATCGTATATATCCCTCTTGCGATGTAAGGATTCCAAACCCTGCCGCGCACTTCACTGGTTCGCAGTGTGCCGCAGGCATTTCTAATGCAGGCAACTTCACGCTCCTTTTCAGTCCGTGGGATTCTTTCTCTCACCTGGAAAATTTGTAAATGGTCTCTTTTCTTCCTCTGCAGGTGAGTGATGGGAAGTTACAAAATTCTTTGCTGGCTACAGTTCAGCTACTGTTACACTTCTTTTAGTGCGCTTTTATAATAAGTTTTTCACACTAAGCGTTTGCCGGCCATTTCCTCAGTCTGTCTTTTTTTGCAAAAACTAATTTTCTTGGGGTGGGTTTTTTTGCAGTCCTACTAAATCAGACTCTTCTTCCATCTCAGCACAGGAATCCGTGACCTCTTGGGCCGTTTTTGGATCAGCTTTTACTTGCAATATTGTTCTCCGAGGTATAGTCAGTGAGTCCGTGCATGGAAGGTTTTTATAACTATTTTTAAGTTTAGCAACTTTAGCCATTTCACCTTTTCCGATGTTTTGGGAGTCTTTGGCCTTTTAAGTTTTTGACTATTTTACAGCTTTCCACTGTAATTACTCACGTAATATTATGCTACGGTAGCTCAAGTCAGATTGTTTAAGTGTCTGAGTTGGACGTTTAGTGAAAAATGACTTCTACAACCATAGCATTGTACTTGACATTTCTACACGGAAGCCATTAAACAGGAGGTTAATTCTTCTTTGTGCTCAGTGCGGTTCTTATCTGCACGAGTGACCCTGCTGACTACAAAAGGGCTTTTCATCTCGGTCACGGCTGTAGGACCGGGCTCTTGTTTTGGTGCTTTGGAGAGGATTGGAGCCCGTCCCGCAGCAGCTCGCGGCAGGGCTGGGACGTGTCACCCGGCCGGTGTCACACAGCCCGTTCCTCAGCCCGCCCCAGTGAGAGCCAACAGAGCACCCCGTCTGTCCTCTCCATCGCTCTTCCTCAAAGCAGCAAACGTCAGAACATACTGTGGAATGAAAAAGAACGGACCAACATTACCTGAAGTATCTTTTTTCTTTTTTTTTTTAAGTAAGTGCAGGAAAAATGAGTTTGCCGCTGCTCCAGTCACTGTTTGGTAGTTTCGCTGGTTGTAATAAACCTGAACTTTCACAAACCCGCATCTAAATAACAAGGGGTTTCTTTACCCAACATTGCCACTGGAAAAATCTACAGATTAGTTCTGAAGTGTCATTAATAAGGATCTGCCAAGTACTTTGTAATTTGAAGTCTCGGATTCTTTCATCTTCCATCTGATTCACTTGTGGGGATTGTCTTTTTCGCAGGCCGTTGGCTGTGTCAAGAGAAATGCTCACAAAAGTTATTGTACCTCAGAATTAGAGAGATCCTGCGTTCCCCCAGTCCTCACTGGGACTTCATTTCTTCCGCCAGTAAAGATTTACTTATAAGCGTTCTCCATGCAAGTCCATCTTGTAAAAGGACATTTGTGTTTTGATTATTTAGAACCTGGAGTCACAAAGGGCATGTTGTAATTAGATTTACTTCGGTAGGAGTTGAAAATGTATTGTAGTAGCCAGAATCCGCAGGGGAAGGTTCCTAATAAAACGTCCATTGAATTTATTCATATGCGGAAGGAACAGTCAATATTTGAGGTACGAAACGTCAATAAAAGTAAAAAAGTATTAACATTCAGTGTATGTTACAGTGCACGGCCTTGCCAGCTAGAATATTGCAGCTTTGTTTCACAAAGCTTCTACGCGCTTTTAAAAATATAATCTCTCAAGGAAAGTAGAATCAGTCTGTTAAAAACAGAGCTCCCTGCTCGTGAAAATGGGTAGGTTAATAGAAGATACAATCTAATACATATATATTTTTCTAAAACTATCTTCTAGAAGTGAAGGGTAAAATATCTGTAATGTTCTTCGTTACTATGAATGCAGATGAGAGGAACATCTTTTAACATTTATGTGGGGGAGGGTTTGCTGGTGTCCTAATGGTAGCTGAGGGCACCCAGTGTCTGCTTGCTGTTGTGTCTTCTCCACTGGCTGGGGTAGAAAACAGCAATGTAGAAGGTGTTAAGGCAGGGAAAATCCGGCAGAATGTTGTTCCGTTCACTTGATGTCCTCTTTAGTGAACTTCTAACTCTTGCACAGGCTCCTGTGATACCCACCAGTCCTGCCTTCACTGCCAACTCCTAAACCAGGGGCCAAGGCTGACGTTGTTATTTCCCAGTCGGTCCTTCAGGGGTGGTGCCCTCTGCTCCCATAGCCCCAGGCAAGCCACCAGCAGTAATTCCCAACGCGAGTGCCCCTGGGGGGGGTGATTTTCCCGCAGTGGCTGCAGTCTCAAAGCCCATGGCACGTCCAGGTCTTGGTTCGTTGGCCATGGTCTCTTGCTGGTCAGCCAGCCACAGGAGCGCGTCCCTTCGAGCCCCTCACTCCTAAGGCGAGGGCTGGCCCGCGTCGGTTGGGTTGAACAGTTGGGTTGGGCTTTCATCAGCCTCTTGTCTCCTTCCTGCTCCGTGTAGATCCCTTCATATCCCCCTTCTGCTACAGCTTCCAGGAGTCAGTGAGCAACGTTTACATCCTGAGAGCTGTCAGTCTGTTTACTGCATTAGAAACATGGTCTTCTGGGGNGGGGGGGGTGGAACAAAAACAAAAAAAAGTAGAAAACTCTTAGTTTCCAGTACAAAAACGCCTGCTTGTAAATTTAAAATGCTCTTTTCATGAATATTCTCTGACACTAACTTTAAACGTCCCATTTGTTTTCTAGATTATTTGCGGAAAGGGCTGAGTTAATTCAAGTAAATTCCAGGTGTTTATTCACGGAATAAATGGAAACATGGGAAACAGAGCAAATTATTTGCCTATGAGTTAAAATACCACTGTGAGACCAAGTTTAGGAGCTGTAACCGCTGCTGTAGAAAAGCAGATGTTTCGCTCCCCACGGCTGCTCTGTCGCCGTCCTTTCTCCAGCCAGCACCTACGAGACTGACGTGAACTGAGAAGTTTTGCTAACTCTTAAATGTGAATTACTTCGTGTGGGGTACCAGGATTTCATTAAACACTTTGGCAGGTTTCCGGAGTCCCTTTCTGTTACTGGGTTATATGGGTTTAGTAATGAATAGAATTCTTTTTTTTTAAAAAGGAGTTTGTGCATGACTGTCTGCCATGCTCTGTGTCTTATCTGCTGTCTATCACATTGCCTGTTTCTCGTCTAGAGTCCCATTTGGGGTGGATAAAGGTAAATGTTGATAGTTTACAGTACCCTTTGTCTGCACCTTTCGTAACTTTGCCGTTGTGGAGGCCAGACCAGGTACGTCGATGCACACACAGGCACACGAACGCATGGTCCGAACATCTTCATTCTTGCCTGTCCGTGTACATGGCTGATGTCAGTTGTTCAAGCGCGGCGCGGTGGTTCCTGTCTTTCACGCTTTGTTTTACTCTTCTTTCAGGTCTCCTGTAATGGCTGGAGGTCTATTTGCTGTTAACCGGGAATGGTTTTGGGAGCTGGGAGGATATGATCCAGGATTAGAAATATGGGGAGGAGAGCAGTATGAAATCTCCTTTAAGGTAAGTCATCAAGTCACTTTATACAATGCTTCCGTGTAGTCTTACACCTCTGGATTTTCATTGCTCAGGTGCTTTGGCAGGTTTCAGAATGCCATTATTCATACTGGCTTTTGTCTTTTAACTAAAATTCATTTAGTACAATACTACATTTTTTCTTTAGGAATTTCCACTAATTTCGCAGCCATAAATATGTGCTCCAGAAGCCGTACAAAAATCACACGGAATGCAGTTCTCTCTGAAAGCCTGGTAGCTTGCCACCATCAGAGAGGGAGGTTCTGCCTTGTTCCTTCCGTCAAGTCTTCTCCACTTACCTTCTCTAAGACACCGCATTTACTTCATGCTCAAGTGTTGAGCTCAGCTCAGTAAGCCAGGAGAGAACTAATCCAGAGAAAAAGAAAATTGCATGATTTTCTCCGCAGCTCAACAAGTTTAATCATCGCCGGGGGCAGGCTGGAGTCAGCTCGGGGAAATGGGTGGAAATGGAAAGAGAAAGTCATAGGAAGAAGGACCCCTTTCAGCAGCACTGAATCACTAGATCAGCTCAGCTGCTGTGAGCTGTTATCTACTGGCCAAATTTTCAAAATCAGGTGATTTTTTAAATTGCATTTCAGTGATTGTAATGATGAAATATAGGGAGTTCTCAAGCGCTCGGGTTATGTACAACCAGCCATGCTACATCCTCAGATCCTCTGTGCCGGTGTGTATTCAGATCAGTTACTTGGCTTTTACGCGTCGAGTTGAAAGTCTTGTTACTTTCCACATGAGAAATGGGTATTTGCATTAGTTTGACGACAACTAACACGTCTAATTTTGAAAAATAAGTTTGTTATGCTCTAGTATACCCAAAGACTTAAGAACGTCACCTCATGGCCTCTACATGGAAAGATTTTCAGTGACTTGTTAGAATTTAATGACATAGATGAATTGAGTCGAGCATATTTGGGTAAAGCTTGGAACTGAAATTAGAATTCACATTTAGCTTCGGGACCTTTCCAACCTACTTCCAAACTCCGACAGGGTAAAGCTCAGTAAATAAATGCGGTATGTCAGCCATGACTAATATCATGCATCTCGCTGCATCTGAGTTTCAACAGTGATTAAAACAGTAGAGCCGAAGCCATTCTGTGGAACAAAACATACGGCATGACCCGGCACGGGACGGCCAGGCTGTCTTCACAGGAGTTACCAAGAACAACAAAGTGGTTTCTATTAACTGTGCTACTCTCAGGTTTCTCCAAATCATTTTTATACCCCAGCAAAATAGAACAGGAAGGCAAGGGAAACCCAATAGCTAGACAGTGTATTTAGAATATATTGATTTACATTCTGTCCATTTAGGTTGTTTCAGAGGCACATGTAAGTAGTCACTAGTAGCTGTCACAACGGTCTCTGACAGGTCGCCCAAGATTTCATTATCCTATCTCAAATATTCTTTTTATTTGTCGCCACAAAGAATATTCTTGTGATGTTCTCCAGTCTTTGTACAGAAACCATGGTAACAGCGCTGGAAATGGAGATCCTAGATTGTCCCAGGGTGCTTTGCTCAAGTGATGGATTTTTTTGGAGGCAGCTATGTCACACTGGGTCTCATTTCAGTCGTATCTCCTGGTTCATCTCATTAGTATATACCGACCTTGGGATCCCTGTCCTTTCTTATTAGTGTTAAAAGAAGAAAAAAATACTCTTTGTAAATGATGGCCAGATAGGAACAACTTTCTCTTTGAAGAATTTAACAGATGTAAGTTTTGAAAGGAAGACTGCTGTTTTGTTTGGAATGGCAAAAAATGGGAGAAAAATCATGGAGGCGGGAGGGAGAAATAGAAAAGACTGGTTTTTATTATGTCAGAATCACCAGTATCAGCTTGGGAAAGGTTTCTGCTTCAACAGTTTCTACTATAGCTATAGATTCAGTCATCTTAAACCTTATTTAAATGGGGACAAGTTAGCCAGATAGTTTAATTTACCGGCTTTATTGACAAAACTTGGGAAGATGGCAGACTTGCCATCTGTCTGTTATTCACAAAGTCAGTGAAGAAGCCAGACAACCAGCCTGGTCCAGTTTCCTCGGCTGCTTGAGTGGGTCTGAAACTACATCTGACCCTTCCTTAGAGTGTCCACATCCGTGGCCCGTCGAAGTGCCGTGGGATGGGTACCCTGTGTTGGTGTCACGTCTCACGTTAATGGAATTTTGCTTGGCAGATAGTTATATCCTGCCTCAAGAACATGTCTGACCACCAGACATTTAGCTGTCCTCACTCCTTTCTTCTTTGACTCCTTTAATTCCTAATATTTTGCAAAAAACATGACTGGTTTCCATTAAAAATTCGTAGAAAGCAGCTGATTTGAAGTCTCTCGTAATGGTGGGAAGTTCACATTTAGAGAACTGTTTCAAGCTGAGCTTTAACCTCAGTGACAGACATGGTGTTCCTTTTGCGTTCTTCATATATCAGCTTGTTGATAACTTTGAGATGTGTTTGTGCAGAAGCTGCTACATAACGCTAAGGAAGTAAGCAATCTGGCTGCTCTGAACAGAGACCGCGCTGATGACCCAGCCTCCCCTGTGTCGGAGTTGGGGCTCCTGTGGCCGACTCAAACAGGGGATGTGGTTCTGCGGGGGTGTGCCAGAGCCAGCGCTGCCCTGAGCCCCTGAAGTGAGGTAGCGACCGGTTGTTTGGGGCAACAAGTTGCCCGTGAGGCAGCAATGTGCCCTTGTGGCCAGGAAGACCAATGGCATCATGGGGTGCATTAAAAAGAGCGTGGCCAGCAGGTGGAGGGAGGTCATCCTCCCCCTCTGCTCTGCCCTGGGGAGGCCGCATCTGGAGCACTGGGTCCAGTTCTGGGCTCCCCGGTTCCAGAAGGACAGGGACCTGCTGGAGAGAGTCCGGTGGAGGCTACGATGGTGATCAGGGGCCTGGAGCATCTCTGTGCCGAGGAAAGGCCGAGAGCCCTGGGGCTGTTCCGCCGGAGAAGAGCAGGCTGAGGGGGGATCTCATCAATGCTCAGCAAGAGCTAAAGGGCGGGGGGCAAGAGGATGGGGCCAGACTCTTCTCAGTGGTGCCCCATGAGAGGGCAACGGGTCCTGTCCCATGTTCCCTGGAACACGGGAAGTTCCATCTCCACACGAGGAGGAACTTCTTTCCTGTGAGGGTGGCAGAGCCCTGGCACGGGCTGCCCAGAGAGGTGGTGGAGTCTCCGTCTCTGGAGACATTCCAACCCCGCCTGGAGGCGTTCCTGTGCCACCTGCTCTGGGTGACCCTGCTCTGGCAGGGGGTGGGACTGGGCGATCTCCAGAGGGCCCTGCCATCCCTGGCCAGTCTGAGATTCTGTGATTCATCTTGACCTGTGCCCGGCTCCATGGGCTGGAGGAGGAGCGCGACCAGGGCGTTGCATTTTAAACGGCGCAGATCGACGGACCCTTCTGCTGAGCATTTTCACAGCAGGTCCAGGTACTGTGGCACAGACCGCTGTGACGTGTCTCTAATTAGAGCCACTAACATTTTGATGCAAAGGTAAGCTGAGAGTATGTTAAGGATGGATTTTGGTAAACGTGTGTTAAATATCATGTTTGTATGTCCAAATTCACTGGTGGCAAATGTGGAATGATGCTTAAGAAACAGCACATGTTTGATATTCTCTGGCCTAATTTTATTTGGAGAAGGATTTCCGAGATGTCGGAATGAAACTTCACCCCACAGAAACGTTTGCACGCGAAGGGGAAAAGATCACTTGATGATCAATACCCTGTTAAGAAAAAGCATCTTCTCAACCAAAAGCGTCTGCGCTACTGACCAGAGACACCCACAGTCACCTCCACAACTCCACTTACGGGAGTGTTTGCCCCAAGGCGGGTGGGAAGCCACGAGTGAAAGCGTGGGCTTAGAGAGTCAGAGAAATGGCATCTTCCAGAAAAGTATGGTGGCTAGATCTCTGCTAGACCAGACTCAGTGAAACGGTTTGTCTGAAGTCCTCTGATGTAGGGAATTATTAGCTTCTTCGTCATGAACTTCATACCAACTACTCTGCTCTGCTTTGCAGACCCCAGACACGCAAGGGATGGACGTCTGGTGCTGGGTCCAGGGCCTACATGCAAGCTCAAAGGAATCACTCATAATAGCAGAGCAATATTGCGTTATGGGTTCAAGGCGCTAAGACAGAGTTCAAGGACTGATTAAAAATGGGATTAGCGGGAAAAGTGGTTGCCTGGGGAGCTGGGCAGCAGCTCCCGGGGGAAGAGGTCGAACCAGGTTTAGGAAGGGTGCTCAGGCTGGGCAGTTTGGGGGAAAAGTGTCGATTTTGATATTTCTCTCCGGGTTGAGGCACCATCCCTGGAGGGATTTAAAAGCCGGGCAGACGTGGTGCTTAGAGACACGGTTTAGCGATGGTTTTTGTCAGTGTTGGGTTGATGGTTGGACTCGGTGCTCTGAAAGGTCCCTTCCAACCCAGGCAATTGTAGGATTCTATGATTCTCTGGGACCGGGGGTGACAGACACAGGGCTCAGTGCAGAGCGCGGCCTTTTTCTGGGGGGGGAGGTGGCATTATCGCATTGTACAGGGACAGAAGTTGGGCGGTGTGAGCAAAAGGAGATGTTTGTGTGTGCCTTGGGGGAAAGGGTGTTCGATGGAAAAAAGAAAGATACTACAGAGAGTGAGTCCGCAGTGAATCTAAATGTACGTTCGGTAAGTTTCTCCAAAATACAGGACACTGTATTGTGTTTCTGTGACGTTTGGAACCGTGCCATAGCAGGAAAGGAAACTTCCTCCGGCTTCAGGCATGACTGTTCCAGGTGCTGAGCTGTCAGGAGCACAGGGAGACGGGCTTAAAAAAACACAACCTCTGCGGCTTAAAAATTTGCTTGACCTTTATTTCCTGGGCTACAAAAACCCGACGCATTTTTCTTTTGTTCTTTTCTTGCTGGGAAACGTTGCAGCCAGCACAGCACCGGGTGCCACGCAGAGTCACTGCGGTTCCCACGTTCAGTGGCGGTGGGGCAGCCACAGCCCGCGTCTCCGAATACGACCTCTTCATTAAATAGTTGCTCAGATTAATTTTTACATAAGAAATAACGCGCAGCATTTCAATTTTTTTGGCAGCATAACCCCGGGATCGATTTTTTAATTAAAAAGATGTCTGGTATCTTGCTGACGCCGCTCTTCGGCGTGTGAAAGCTGGCAAAGCGCTGGCCTGATCGATAGTGTCTCCTCTCAATAACCAGGGAAGCCGCTACTTAGGAAATCCTTAATTTAAATCTGTTGGAAAGGCGCGGTTTATGGTAGTAATCTCCAAAATACAGAGCGGTGAGAGAGTCTCATTTCCTGTGTTTGCTGAAGATCCTTTGCCCTGGACGTTCCTTCGGCATCGTAAATCACACCTTAACAAAAGTGCCTATGGTGCTACCCGAGCCAGTCACCTATATCTAGAGTTGGTTTGTCCTTATCCATGCCGATGCATCTTCCAGATTGTCTTCATCCCTGTTTTCCAAGTTCATTGTCCCCTTTCTTTGCCGTCATAATCATCATCGTTATTCCTTCCCTCCACTGCTGGCAGTCTCGGCAGGAGACAGGGCGTGGGGGAGCGTTACACTTCTCAGTGCGGTTGAAATCTGTATGAAGAGCGGACAAACATGGAATATTGCCACTTCTCACAACATTTCAGAGGTGCCGGTGAGTACTGTTGAAATATCCGCAGTCGTCAGTTCCCAGCTTACACGGTACGGTTTTAATACCCCTGACAGGAATCCCCACTGCGCCGCGAGCGAGTGGTTCTGCTGTTTGTGAACCCATTGACCGCGGATTTGCAGTCAGCGATCCTATTCTTCAATTTTTTTCCTGCATTTAGCTGAGCGTTCCCACTACATGGAAAAATTGACGGGAAAGTATTCTTCTTTCTCCTTTTCCACAACTGCCAAGTCTGTTCTTTTGGCTTATATTTCAGGAAGAGTGACTGAAAAAAACCACAGAGTTTTTATATTCTTATTTTCTACAACTTCTTCAGCCCCGTTGTGGTGGTACACCTCTCCTGTTTGTAGTCTGTGCTTCCTGCACAACGCTCAGGGCGCCGAGCTGGCAGCTTTGCCTGGCATACTTCATATTCCTCTCCCACCCGTGCGCTGTTTGTTTGCTTTGCCCGTCCATTTCTGTGCCTCTCCCTGTTACCTCTCTTGTTACTGCCCCTCCGTGTTATTTCTCAATTAGTTTTGAAGTCTGATCCAAAATTCATTCAGTCCCCCCTCAATCTTTTCCATGATTTGCTGGATGTTTATGTTCCCCTTCCACAGCCGCGCGTCCTCCGCCGCCCAACAGCCACGCGTCTCTCACGTGGTGATTGCGGTGGCAGTGCAGCGTAGGGGCTGCCGTCTCCTTCTCCCATGCACCGTATTTACATTTTCCAGATAGTCCCCGGGATGGATCGCTCATAAACTAGATAGATAAGGCAGGGGATAAAAAAAAAAAACGCAAGAGCAAGCAGGACTCAATTTTAAAGACAAAGAAATGACGTGAAAAGAGGGTGATTCACCCAAAAGCCAAAAAAGATGATTGAGGGGGGACCTTATCAACACTTATAAATACTTCAAGGGTGGGTGTCAGGAGGATGGGGCCAGGCTCTTCTCAGTGGTGCCCGGCGACAGGACAAGGGGTCAGGGGCACAAACTTGACGATGGGAAGTTCCACCTAAACTTGAGGAGGAACTTCTTTCCTGTGAGGGTGGCAGAGCCCTGGCACGGGCTGCCCAGAGAGGTGGGGGAGTCTCCGTCTCTGGAGACATTCCAACCCCGCCTGGAGGCGTTCCTGTGCCACCTGCTGTGGGTGACCCTGCTCTGGCAGGGGGTGGGACTGGGCGATCTCCAGAGGGCCCTGCCAACCCCGGCCAGTCTGGGATTCTGTGTGATCTGTGACACGGAAGCCCCAGTCAGGAGCCAAGCCCCATAGCCGCAGCGCCAGCTCCTCCAGCGCCCGTGTTGATGCTTCCCATCAGCTTCAGCCATCCCTCTGAAGTGTCTCGCAACACTCTGCTGGAAGGAGCTCTGTAAAGATAAATTGCCATGTAGTATAGAGTTGACACATAAACCGCTCTTCTTTTGATCTTTCCAAGCTGACATTGCATTGTTTGGGTTTTGTCCGTGTTTTTTATACCTCAGCTGCGGCGCGGACCCATGGCTCTTGTAGGGAGGAGGCCTTGGCCGTGGCGAGAGGCTCATTGCCCGCTCCTTAGATGCGCAGAGCGGCATCGGTGGTGTGGAATCATTTGGCCAATGTGCCACGCCACCTGCATCCCTTTCCTCGAACACTGGGCGTCTGTAATACTTAAGGCAGAAGTCATTCTCCAATTTCTTGCGTTTAGTGCAGGTGACATAAAAATGCACATTTTGAAGACAAAGTTGCCAGAATCGATCTTCCCAGAAAAATGCTTTTAAAATCATTCTGACGCTAAAAGATAAACAGGAACAGCTGCTAAATGTCCTCCAAGGCAGCCCCGGATTCATTTCAATTACCCTGCACAGCGCACCCCAGGTGCAGCACAGCGTTTTCGACTTTCGTATCTATCAAATCTAAGGCTAACACAAAGCGTTATTTCCTCCCACTTGTTATTGCCTCAGCATATCTGACAGGGGCTTTTTTCTAATTCCTTTTCTCCTTTTCTTTTCTTATTTTTTGTACTGCTGTCCTGCTGCTTCAGAGGAAATGCAATATATGTCTCCTTCAGCTCTCGTTGGCTGCGTTAAAGTAATACTGCTCCCTCTCTATATATATCTGCTTTCTTGTCTTTTAAATTTGTTCTGGGGCTGACCTTCCTCTGAGTCAAACCGCTGTGGTATCCACTCTTCAAAGGCTAAGAAACCTTGATTAATCACTGTAATATCTTGTCTATCCTTTGAAATAACACTTTAATTTAGAAAACAGGAGCAAATAGTAAATTCAGGTCTGCGCTTTCCCTGGGGCACTGGGTTGTTCGAAGACAGCCACAGAGAGGAGGTTCCTGCTAAAACGGGTACAAATGTTGTGACACCCAAATGAAGTATCAGTAGAAAGGTGGACAACATTTTTTTTAACTATGGCATTACCCAACTTATTTTATCAGTACCATTTTTAAGCTTTTTTTATATGTTTATGAACATGTTTTCCAGTGAATTAGGCAGCATGGGATTACACAGGTAAGGATTTCAAGGTTTTCTTTCAGCAGCAAATTTTACAAAATGTTTTTGAAAAGAAAATAACGAACATGCCTACATGGCATTGCAGGGCTGCTCCGGGCGGTGAGGAGCTGTTCTGGCGAGGAGGCAGAGCGCTTGTGTGGGTCCCCATTTCCAACCCACCAGTAAATTTCCTCCCCGAGGACTGTGCTGGGCAGGAGACCAGAGGGGATATCCCCCCACGTACTCAAATACTCATGGTTCTGTCACTGTCAACACAGAAACATCGAATCACGGAGTGGTCTGGGTGGGAAGGGACGTTAAAGCCCCCCCAGTGGCACCCCCTGCCCTGGGCAGGGACACCTCCCACCAGCCCAGGTTGCTCCAAGCCCCGTCCAACCTGGCCTTGAACCCCTCCAGGGATGGGGCAGCCACAGCTTCTCTGGGCAACCTGGGCCAGGGGCTCACCCCCCTCACATCTCATCTCAATCTCCTCTTTCAGTGTAAAACCCTTGTTTTCAGTGTAAAACCATTGTTTCAAATGAATGGAATTAATCATTGCATTTTCCTGAGACTTCAAAAAGCCAGTAGCTTGGTGGGCAGGGCTAAAGAGATGGCATGAGAAGTGTATGGTAAAAAGGCGTGGAGATGCACATTGCTCTCTGCAGGCTTCGTGCAGAATGTCAAGTATTTGTGATCACACCACATTTTCCGGTACCTTTTTTTTAAGGGTCTGTTTCCTGTTGTTTTAATTCAGAGCGCATCAGCTTTTGGATGAACTCCTTTCTGTATGGAAATCGTTGGTGAAACTTCAGTTGTCTATGTTCTGCTCTGCTTTAGCCTCAGTCGCAAACCTATTTCATGCCATTTCGCTCCAGAGTGCCTCAAAAACTGGTAAAATTCCTTCACATAGGTAACGCACGGACCTAAATTCTCATCCAGATTCATGGAGATGTTTCATGAAGCATCTTTATGTATGTCCACACAAAGAGACACGGAAAGGACCGGCCCTCTTTCTTGCTCAGCTTTGGTGTGATTTTGTTTTAAATTGGGTGAGAGGGAGATGGGGCTTTTTGTTTTCAGTCTAGAGGCTGAAAGCTGGGACCACAAGTGGAAGAACAGCCAGTCTGGTCTGAAGTTGTGGGCGGCAAAACCTTGTTTTGACAGGATTAGGAAATAGTTTTTATAATACTCTAAATTAATTTTCACTCCAACTTGATTTTAAACTCTTGGGGTGCAGTTGCTTTTAGGACACTTAAAGCGTCCTGCTCGGGGATGGTGGGGGGTGGGGTGGTGGTTGTTGTTTTCCGTTTCCCTGATTTGCAACATCACATTGCTTTGTCTGAGCTCAGTAAGTTATGAATGCTGTCAGTACGCTACGTAAGTCATCCAATGGCCACGCTGGAGTGTGGTGGCTGGCGTTTCTACGCCACAGCATGGGAGATGATGCCCCCAGGGGTTACTGGCACGGTCGCCATCCCTCTGACACGGCACACGGCCTTCCTCTCACGGGCACTTGGTAAAACCAAGGCATGGCAGGTGAGGAACTGTGAAGGATTCCTTACTTGCTGCCCGTCGGGATACAGCTGGGTTTTTAGAGCCGTGAAGTACTTGCAGCTCCCATCAATGTTGGGTGAGTTTTGGTTGCTCAGACCTGACGCATCCAACCTGCGAACTCCAGGTGGTTCCATCTCTGTCAGTATTAAGGCGTTGACGATGAGATGTAGCGGCATGATCTTCCTCCTCTGCCTACATAAGTTTGATCAGAAGGAAATTAGCTTTTTTTCCTTTTTCCTTACAAAATGAAGAGCATCTTAGTATTTGAGCTCTGTATTTGCTGTTCAAAACAAAATATAAGCCAGGTGTTTTGGAAAAAAAAAATACTTCTGATTGGTGGCTTGCTTTGCTCACATAGCCTTCTTTTCCAGTTTTGGTCCTGTGTGTTTTAAACAGACACAGTAATATCTTGGTTGTGTTGCAGGAGAACTGTCGGTAGATAATCTAAATATGTTTTATGATTTTATTTTGAACATACTCTGCTACTAAATATGTTTTATGATTTTATTTCGAACATAATCTGCTTTTGCACGGTGAGGTTCCACCCCGTTGCCTAGCCCCAGCCATCAGCATGGAGAAGGCCACCACTGGGGCTGGGGTCTGCACAGAACCATGTGTTGTTTTCACAGACCTATTGCATAAAATGTCTTTTTTTGCCCCATTTGTCTCCGGGAATCATTCTTTGGTTTGTGTTCTGTCCCCTGCCCAGGTGTGGATGTGCGGCGGTGGCATGTTTGACGTTCCATGCTCTCGCGTTGGGCACATCTACAGGAAGTACGTCCCCTATAAAGTCCCTTCTGGAACCAGCCTGGCACGGGTGAGTAACTGCGTCCTGCTGGTTTTCATTCTCGCTCATCATCGGTCTCTTCGTTCCCTGTGAAAGTTAAACTGGAAAATTAATGTTTCTTTATTTTCCTGAAATGAGATGTGCCATCGCTGCGATTGCGCTGCCTTCCAGAGATAAAATTGCCAAGAATAAAATGGAAGCTTAAAAATACCGGGTCGGACGTCTCGGCACAGACAGGCGTTTCGTGATGATTCAAAAGGGCTCCAGAATGACCCGAGGCGTACGGTTCTCATATCGCACAGTGTTGTCGGTCATAGCTTTTACAGGCAGGACCAATTTGAATGCACATTTTCTTATCGGTCAGCAGAACGGGCGGAATCTCGCGAAAGGGCCGTTTTCTGTGGCAAAAGAACAGAGTAACGATGATTTGAGCCTCCGTCTAATTATTGCTGTGTAAAACCTGGTTGTGGAACGCGGCCAGCTCGGGGCCGCGTGAGGGAGAAATTATGAGACCTCGAGACACTTCTCAAAGACTTGCGAACGCATCCATACCCAGGAGGGGCTTTTTGCTCAAGAGAAAATCTTCTGTAACGTTCCGGAGATGTCAAAAGATGGGAGACAAAGGGCACAGATGTAGCTCCCAGGCAGACACTAGTATTTATTCATGCTCGAGTTTAATCTTTTCTGGTTTAGAGGAGATTATTTTTTATTTTTTTTAATAAAATGGCATTAATATTAAAGTCTGCATATTGCCACTGGGTAATATTTTATGAATCATATTTTTTCTTAATAATGAAAATGTGGTATGAACGCACGAATGAATTTCTCGCTCTAAGGGGGAGATATTCCTGGTTTCAGCGCCGTGCCACGCGGCTGCAGGAGCCGGAGCGGAGGAAAGAGCCTGGCGGGGAGGAAGATTTGCCTTAAGAGAGCATCCTCGCGGACAGCGAGACACAGGATGGAGTGACGGGATCGGTGGTGGTGTTAGCGGCAGTGACGAGGCATGCGCTGGCTGATTTGTGAGATTTGTGACTACCTTCCCCCAGTGTGGCTCTGTGTACTCTCGAGTTTCCCCATCCAGAGTTTTGCACTGGCTGAAATACACTGCTTCGGTTGTGGCGTCCCCTGCAAAAACCACACACGGCTTGAAATAAGAAACCCAAAGCTCAGCCTCTGTTTTTCTCCATTGCAGCACGAAGTGTCTCATTGGAGAATGTGCTGTCTCAGGCGTTACCTGCGGGAGCGGAACGCGATCATTTCTGTTCGGACCATTAGCATCTCGCACGGTTGGACACTCAGCTAGCTTTCATGCAGGCACCGTGAGCGCACCGGGTAGCCACAGCCTGCAGCCTCCCTGTGCCATTTATTCTAGCTTGATTTCAATAAATCATTCGCCAAAAATCACCAAAAAAAATTTTCCCACTTATAAAAATGAAATCCCTGCCCATGCGCAGGCTGACTGCCCTGTATCGCGTGGGAAAAGACGGTGTGCTGATAGGGTGGGTCTTATCCGTCCCATTCCAATAATGGATAGTTTCTTCTGTGTGGCGGGGGTCCAAAACAGGATTCTTAGGGAAATTTCTGGCATATCTTTATCACTGAAAGAAAACCTGAATTCTCCGGTTCCCAGCTTCTCCCCAGTACAATACTCTAGAGCAAAGCATTGCTGTTAGCCCATGTTGTGTCGCGGCTGCCGAGAGCACCCGCTCTTCTGCACATTTTAGGGGTCGGGGTATCTCAATAACTAGCCACAGAGGAGAGTTTGGTCCCTGACCCATCAAATTGTGTGTGTTTTTAAACCTAAAAATACTCTTTGTCTCATCCCAGCCAGAAAAGGAAAAGGAAGGACATCAGCGTGCCAATCCCTTTGATACAGACCACTTGTGGTTCCAAATAAACTGCCCCAAATGGAGCTGTTAGCCAAAGTAATGCTAGGGAAGTACGCACAGAAGCGGCCTGGGTGATTCAGCTGTCTTTGCATTGTCCGCCAAATATTATATTATATCCTCCAAAGATAATGGTCTACCCCTTGTGAGTGTTTTATCTAGAACTTCTCTCTAGTGCAAGAACATAATGACTAACGCACTCAAGAATATCTGGAAGTATTATCCCTGCTACCAAGAGCAATAGTTTTCACTACTAAGTAGTTTCCACAAAGGTTTTTGCTAAATCCTTTTCCCTCCTCTGCGGTGTGAAGGAGGGTGCTGGAGATGCAGAAGACAAAGGAGGGAGCCCTGGGAAGCCGGGCTGTGATTGCAGAAACGATTGCACGAGCCCCTTCATTAACCAAGGGGGAATTTCCCCTTGTGCGGATGCCGCCTTGCAGAACGGCAGGTTTTCCCGTCCTGTCCCGCAGCAGCAGCACAAGGGAGATGAGCCTGGAGTTGGGAAGGGGACAGAACTTCTAGACACACCCCGGCGTAGCCCAAATCATGCCAGGGGTTTCCTTGCGAGCTCTTTCAGCTTATGTTTGCCTGTAACGAATAATGCTTCAAGTGAGCTTTTTACCTTCCTTTGGGATCTCACCCCTCAATGTCCTGAGAGAGACAGGCTGAGAGAGTTGGGGTTGTTCAGCTTGGAGAAGAGAAGGCTCCGGGGAGACCTTCCAGCCCCTGCCAGTCCCTGAAGGGGGCCTACAGGAAAGCTGGGGAGGGGCTGTTGGCAAGGGCATGGAGCGATAGGACGAGGGGCAATGGTTTTAAACTAGAGCAGGGCAGGTTTAGATGAGCCATTAGGAAGAAGTTCTTTACACTGAGGGTGGTGAGACACTGGCCCAGGTTGCCCAGAGAGGTGGTGGAGGCGCCATCCCTGGAGACATTCCAGGCCAGGCTTGATGAGGCTCTGAGCAACCTGATCTAGTTGCAGATGTCCCTGCTCACTGCAGGGGGGTGGGACTGGATGGCCTTTAGAGGTCCCTCCCAACCCAACACATTCTGTGGTTCTGTGGTTCTGTGATCCTTTAGCAGTGAGTTTCAGCACACAGTTTCAGGTATCTACCCCATGCCTGACCAATCTTGGTGTCTTTTTAAAGAGCTGTGACCCGGCACGAGGGTCACATAGGCTTTATTAAATGAGAGACTTGGCAAAAACACTGTCCTGCCTCCCCATCACTAAATAACCATTGTATAGTATGGTTTAATTGTATAATTGTATAAATAACCACCAAGTAACCATTGTACCGCACACAATAGTAGGTATCATGACATCAGTTTGCTTTGTCCTTCTTATCGTATTTCTTACCTTCTTCTCTGTCACTCAAGACCTATCCATATTTTTTACTGACACATTCCCCAGAAATTGAAAAGCTTCCACGTATGAAATGCTCCGTCAGTGAAGCTGTTTGGTGGCACAGAACAACAGCGAAGCAAGCTGTAAACATGCGCAGTAGGTTCGCAAAACAGCCTGTGACAACCAAATGCAGGTAAAAAAGCCGAATGAGGTGTCCGAAGCTGTTGCTGCTTGCCAAAGGCAGCCAGTCCCCAGCGCGCGGGTAATTGCGGGTGAAGCGAGAGTAACGGGCAGGCAGATGGCACCGCCGATTCCGCGTTACCATGTGGAAGCAGCACATAATTGTTCATCCGTTCCCAACCTGGCAACCTCTGCACAAACCTCCAGTGACCGACAGCCGATTTTGCCTGTTTGTTTTAGGTAAAACATCTAGAGAGTGAACCCCCAGATCTTACACTCCTGTGCAAGACGTTGCCCTATTAAAATCTCCTGACTTGTTTTTCTGGATTATTTTAGTTGCTTTGTGGTATTCTTGGCAGTCACTTCATTTTTAACAATTCTAGATAAGCCACTTTCTTTTAGCCAGTTACCTATGAAATTAGACTTAAAAATTTTATTAGCAATTTCTTATAGGTGTATCCCAGTTTATTATTCATTTTAGTTCCCTGTTTGGGGGGGATTTTTTTTCTCTTCAGGATTCTATAGCAGCTGTAAGAGGTTTATCAATAGAAGCTCACTGCTCCATAGGATATGCAGAGACAAACTCAGAATTTCAAAATATATCTACGGACGTTTTTTTGTCGTTTGCAGGTATTTTACCCAGCACGTTAGCATTAACTAGAGCACTCCGGCACATTGCAGGTCTCCGCAGGGCTGGGCAGCCCCAGGGCAGCTCCTGCGTGGATGCCGACCCAGCAGCCTGGGGATTCCAAACCTTACGCCGAGTTCCTCCCTTTTTTTTTTTTTTCTGCAAATAATACCTCAAACGAGAGTTCCCTTCTTGCAACAGCATAGTTATAACGTACGATAATGATGACGGTTATACAACACAAGTTCCAAGTTTCCATTCTTAACGTTTTTCCATTGAACAGATCTACAAATCCATCATTAAAATTAATCAAACCAGAATCTCAAACAGAGCACTTCCCAAAGAAAAGCTTCAAATTAATATCTTGTCATCCTTGAGTACAAGAAAGTCAAAGTAATTTTTTTTAAATGCTGATTTTTTATATTTTCTCCAATCTGAACAGAAGTTTTGCTTTTAAGATAATAAATGCAACAGCTTAGCTATCCGAAATACAAAGACGACGGAGAACTCGGTGTCTGTAGGCAACGGAAACGTCGAAGCGGTGGCAGCTGCGCTCGGGGATGTGTTGAACTGGAGCCCGAGTTGGGTGGCCCGAGGACTGGATTTGGAATCCAACCTCGAGCTCTGCTGAGGCTGCCGAGGTGGGCTGTGCCGGAGGTGCCCGTGGCATTGGTCACCAAGCAATCCCCAGGAGACACTGTCCCTCTGCTTTGGGCAGCCCCCAGCCGGGCTGCCAGCGTCCCCTGGCCCCTGCCCATGGCCACCGAGCCCCCCGGCCACCAGCCAGCAGAGACGCTGCCTGGCGCCACGGGGGCTGGGGGTTGGCTTTTTTTTTTCCACTTCTTTTCCAATGTGTAGATCTTAACTTTTTTTT
>VWZL01000267.1:0-16122 GCA_013396915.1 Stercorarius parasiticus | reverse complement strand
TTTTTTTTTTTATTGCAGTGGAGATGCAAAGCTTTAGCGAGAGAATGAAATCATTTTGAGATGACATGTGTGGAGTTTCAGCTCTAGGTATTTGCAGGCTGCAGGCTGAGAATAAATCGTCTCCTGCTTCTCCGCCAGCTGTGCTGCCTCTCCCAGGAGTTATTTGTGCGCCCCCAGCTTTGTCGCCCCGCTAGCACGCTCTCCTCCCCGCAGAAGCCGTTCCTTCACACCCGCAGGCGTCTCTTCATTTGGTTGGGGTTTTCGCACAAATACAAACCGTCGCTGGAATGAAACACAGTTAAGTTTTAAACACAGTTGAGCGTAAAGGACCGAAATGAGACACCCAAGAGGGGGAGAGGCTGGCAGACACTCGCACAGCCCGAGTTAAAAGGGGGTTGGGCAGGGAGGGGAAGCCATGGACCCCCCTGTTGAGAATGAGCTGCTGTGGACAGCTTGGCTAGGGAGACCTGAGCATCGCAAAGCTGTGATTAGTGTCCAGGAAATGTTTTCTCGTGCTTTCGCTGTAGAAATACACAGAAAGGAGAAACGGTTGTGTTCCGACATGGATGGAAGGACCTTTGCATGGAACTGAAGGAACAAGGGTTCTTCTCCTTGCGCGTGCTTTGGAGTGTGGTCCCGTGCCCCCTCTCTCCTAGTAACCCATAATTGTTGGATGGGCTCCACCAGTCCTTCTGTGCTCCCCTCCTCCGTCATGATTTACAGCGACATTATGCTACGCGTATTCCAGAGGAACAGGAAGTACAGTTGTCTTGGCTGGATGGATCCCAAAGCGCTTTTTAAAAGCGTTTTACGTAAAACAAGCTGTATATTATGTTATTCCCAGCCAAATGAAATACGGCTGCTTCCAGAAGTAAACAGGGCACCCATTTTAAGGGAGCAACAGCACTGTGCTTTACAAAACACACAATAAAAAGACATTTAAATTAGGAAGGTGATGTAGTTGGAGTGAAAATAACCCCACTGGAATTTTACTAGGAAGGAAAAGAGATGAATATGTCAGTTGTTGCGGAGAGTGTTGTGTTATTTTTAGCAAATAAACAGTCATATCCTCTCTCGTATTTCACAACTGAGATACAGTCAGGCCTCAGACGCGCTGCGGTGATTCGGATTTGATTGGTGTAATTGGAAGTGATTTTTGGTGTCCTGGCTGGTGAGAGAAATGACTGTCATGACAAATGAGACGACGCCAGCTGGTGACATCCAGCTTCCTGGAAAGCATTCAGATTAAACGCAGGACAAGAGGAGCTCGTTACAGGATCCAAATGTTCCCATAGTGGCTTAATATTGGCAACAGTAAAGCCTGTGGACGGGGGTCAGGGCTGGTGTCGTGCAAACAGCGAGACAGGCACAGAAAAAACAGGTTATGCAGGTGGAATGAAACAAGTGATAGAGCCATCGTGCTGCTGTAGTGCCAGCGGACGAGAAGAGTCTACTGTGGAACATCTGGAGAAAGTGAAAACAGTAATTAGATTTTTCTGTGAGTTTTTCGGGTAGATGCAGGGTGTCGAGCAGAAGAGATGGAGCGGGGGGACGGAGTTGTGCGGGCGCGGGGAGCAGCTCACAGCCAGGGGACACTCCTGTCCCCCCTGTCACGCCAGCCACGAGGCGACGCGTGGCACTACCCGCTCGTATTTGGGAGCAACCCAGCCAAACCTTGCTTAGAGGGAACAGTTGCGAGTCTGTCCTTTGTCTTGTCCCTCCCCGCTCTGCTCTTCCGTTCCCGTGGCCAACGCCTACCTTCTTCTCACTGGGCTGGTTTGAGTAGCGTCACGCCTCTTGCAGATGACAGAGGATCTTACGCACCGAAAGAGAAGGGCCAGTCATTTCATCAGAGAGATGCATCTTCCCCACTCCCTGAGGGAAGTGAAAGGGAAAAATTTCTTTTTTTTCAAGTGGAGAAGTCCTCGTTTATCTCTGTCTTTCTCCAGCCAAGGTGATTTAAACTCTTTTAGTGCAGCCCCGGTATCAGTGACATTGTGACTGACTGTCTTGTAGGCTACTGCTGAGTGAAAATACAAAACAAAGTCACAGTCTTAAATGCGTGAGTTCATACAGACTCCAAGAAAACTTCTCCAAATGTAAGCCTGACAGTAAAGGATTTACCAGAGAGTAAAATTGTCACAGTGACACAAAACTGAATTATGACAAGGATGGGCAGCTGATGACAGCTGATGCATCAGTCTGACTGTGGTTGCCATCACTTTTGCGTGCATCTCACAGCTTCTAGGTGACAGCTGTCACAACCTTACCTGTAGAAATATGCAGCAACTGAAATACCATTGGGCCTTATTTAATCTCGTATAGAAGTTTTTCGCTGGAAATGACGAGAGAGAACAAGTTATCATCGGTCCGTCATGGATAGGTCCTGAGAAGCTCCTCAGATGTCCATCTAGAGTCCTTGTGACTTCCTTACATTGTGTGTCAGTTCATGTACCTGATAAATATGGAGTTGATCTTCATTTAATTGCTCCTGTTTAATTTATTTTTTTCTATATTTCTATTAAAAGACCAGCGTACCCAATCTGGACATCTATAACCTTGCAATGAATTTGACAACCAAGCTGAGCTACAGCAGTTTTCCCCTGTAGAAACATGTTCCATTTTTCCTTTCTGTAGGCAATTAGATGAGGTGTTCGGATTGAAGTAAAAGACCCCAAACAAGTGCGACCTGCCACAAAGACATCCCAAAATTGTTTCTTCTTATTGATAAAGGTATTTGATGCTATTTGAGAAACTGGCGTTTAAAGGAGTTTTCGTCAGAAGATTATGCAGAGAGTAACAGAGGCAGAAATCAAGAAGATTAAAATCTAATTCTTATGTTGTTTGTTCTAAGTTCTTTGTAGATTAGCTTGACTGTGAGACTGGAGTGCTTAAATGGTGCTACAAGACATACCACGAAATGCCACCTCATCTGGTAGGCTCTTAAACGGCTTTGACCTGTGCGTTCTGCAGCAGTGTGCACGCACACGGTAAAGTCCTACCAAAATCGAACTGCTTAGCACCTATTTTTTACAGCTGGACTGTGTCAGGATCTGGTGGCTGTTGATACCCGTTCCCACTGCCAGGTTTAATCCGTTGGCATCTCAGGCTGTGTCTCGCCCAAGGCTCCGGCAGGGAGGAGGTGACCGTCCTCCTTTCCCCACTGTGTCAGACGTTCAGCCAGGTTGTGGAAGGGCAGCTCTGGGAGACTCGGAGGGACTCGCAGTCGCATCCTCACCCTGTGGTAAGGCACTTGACCCCTCGGTCAGCCTTAAGCTGTTGAGAAGTGAGTGCTCTCGTTGTGGTCGTGCTCCTACACCGTCCTGTTGGGAGAAGGTGAGTGGAAGACGGGCAGCTCACTGGCGGACTTTGCAGGGAAGAGTGATGGTCCTAGGAGGTTCTGAGCATGGGGCAACTTTTCATGCTGTTAGGCAGCCACGGGACGGGGATCGTCAGCTCACTCATCTCGTCTTGGACCGCCTGTACGTCTGCTCCAGGAACATGCGAAGTTTGCATGTTCTCCATAGGAACGTAAATGATGTTCGCCTCAGTTGTGTGAGCTCTCAGGACAGCAGCTTACCTGAGTGCATTCAGTTCAAGAACGGAGATGAACTGCTGTTTGAAGTCTTACTACTAGTCTGTACACGTTTATGTTAAAAAGAAGCGTGGTGATTGCTGAGCTTGCATGGTGATAACACGGATGAGAAATCTGTGCTAACTGAAGGCAACAAACCTCTTCAAAACTGAAGAGTTTGGGTGCTGAGTGCTTCCTCCCCGGTAACTGGCAACCGCAGAGCGAGCTCCCACTGCTCCAGCACAGGGAGTTCCTTGCCGTCGTGTTCATAAACAGTCTGGGGACTTAGGGCTAGCAAATCAAGAGTCGATATTTTGAAATTCAAAGGGCTGTCTCATAGGGGACCAGCTTATGACAGCAGTGAACAAACACGCTAAGGATAATATACAGGTTCCTTACAGGATCTACCAAGGTTTGGGAAGATTTTCAGCATACAATGGTGAGAATGGTCTTGGAAGAACCGGGGAACAAAGTTTTAAATAAATGTGTCTAAAATGTTGTCATGGTTTGAGCCTCAGACCGGGACAAGTATCTTACCTGATACTTGAGGAATGGTGGGAAGTATTGATTTTATTTTTTTTTTTAGTGCAATGTTTCGGTAGGTTTAGACCACAGACACACAAAGCCCAAACAGTGATAAAGGACTTACTGGAAAACAGAGTTTTTGACGGGTGAATGAGAATTTTGAGCTAGTGACCAGGTATAATATCAAGATTTCTGTTGGACTCCTGTTTATTCAGTTACAATCATCTAAAGCAGGATGCGGTTCTTGTAGCGCAGCCAGCTAACGGAAGAGGGAACTCCAGCAGAGCCTACTTGGTAGTGATGGGGTAAGTCGCTGCTGGAGTTGCTTTGACTTTTTCTTTCCTAAGAGAATTTTTTTTACTGTACTTTTACTGCATGGTTCTTTTTGCAGTGTGGTTTTTAAATATGAAAATAGCACTATCAGATAAAGCGATTGCAAAAAATGGTATGATCTTTTCTAGAACAGTCTTAAACTGCATTTGCATTGCAGTAAATGACGCGCGCAGCATTTCAGGGGAAGGTGTGCTGGGAAGATCACACCTATTTTCATGATTTTGGCTTCTTAGGTTAATGTGCTCAATCATATATTGGCCTCATCTACGAAGTCTCATCACACAGTATTTTCACGTGTCGGGAGATTTCTGTGTTACAGGGTTTCTGCCAGAAAGGTGGGATTGTCATTCAGATGTTGTTCATGAATTTGTTCTGGTTTTCTTTGTCCTGCCCAGTTCCTGCATTCTTGAATTCAAATTTCTTGCAAAGTAATTTAGGTTTTCATGAGATGACAACAAAAGTCAGCCTTATGTGGGGCACGAGCCATTTTTGAATAAGGACATGAGTGTTGTGGTTTCTTATAATGCTTTGATTTTACTTGCCTTATCCCTGCAGGTTTCAATGTCTTTGCTTCCCCGAGAGAAAGCACGTGGAAACTTATCTTGCAGTGTCAGCTAAAAGTACTTTGTTTGTTCTGTATCTCGCTGTCTTTGTCTTCAGATAAGCCTTATTAGTTCAGAGACATTTAGTTTGCCTGGATTAACAAAATTCAGGAAAGGAATTTTCAAACGAATCTTGAAAGCAAATCAGAGTACGTATGAGGCTTACTGAGATGCTGACAACGTTCTGAGGAGAAGCATTACCTTATGTTGACGATAATCAGCTGTATATTGTCCTCAGCTTATTACAGAGCGAATCTCAGCATTTCGCACTTAGCGTTCTATAAAAAGAATATTACAAAACATGACGATCATGTTTTTACAAACAGAGCGATAAGAACACCCTAGCGCCTCAATGTCACCCAGGGAGATGTTGCTTTGGTGGCGGCATAAGAGGTTATTGGGCAGCTGTGGAAATGCAGAGTAGACTAAGTCTGTACTCCGCTACGACATCTGCATATAAATTTGTGTGGATTAAGTTGCAGGAGGCGTTTTAAAACCAAACAAAAATACAGAAAAATTTGCCCCTAGACTGTTGAGACTCCATGGTGCTTACCAACAATCAAATGTCTCTCTTCAGTCTCATCTATCCAGGATTTTTCCCTAAGAGTATTTTGTTTTATTTTACAATTTGAGTCAGCTAATTTAATTAATTATAATTTAAGTAAATTCTTGCGCAGCAAAACAGGTAGTTCTGTTTCCTGTACAATGCCGGCAAAAATAAACTTTGCGGGGCATAAACCAGGGCTGGGTTTTGTGGAACAGAAGCAGCCTTAGGTACGTCGATGGGTGCGTGCAGAGCGCCGCAAGTTGCCGTACCCGTCCCATGGGCTGCTTTGCGATCACTTCGGCATTCCTTCGCACAGACTCCCTGGCGCGCCGACACCGCGAGCTGCCAGTCCCAGGCCAGTGCGGAAGCAGCTGCGAGATGGGGCAGAGCTGGCTCATGCTGGTTGCTCTCATACATACGCATTTAAGAGCTGACCCTAAGATGGAACCGCTGGGTGACTAAGCAGCACGACGGCAGCAGAAAATTCAGGTGCCTTTCAAATGCAAAGTGGAATACATCAGAAGGAATAATTTGAACCATTCGTGCGCATTAGTAGGTTCTGAACTAACAGGAAAAAAACACAGGTACCAACGTGAGCAGCCGAAAGAAACTTTCCGTTCAACATCCATCGTTAATCAAAAACCCATGTAAGATGCGTAAAGAATATGAAGGAAAATAAGATGCTCAACAGACAGCAGACCATATCCTATAGAGTCAGTAGGAAAGCAGGATACTAATGCTCTGTAGTGTTTGTTCAACTTTGTAATGAAGACAGCATACGGTTATCAGTGTTTTTCCATGTTTTAAGACTGAGAAATTAGACCAGCTAAGCTTAAAAGTTGTGTGTCCTATTGAAACGTTTCTGCTTCCTTCTCCCCATTAGAAATACCATTCGGTCAAAGCATGAAGAAATTAATGATTGCTTTTTTTTCTGCCGCCCAGAACCTGAAGCGCGTGGCAGAGACGTGGATGGATGAGTTTGCAGAGTACATTTACCAGCGGCGGCCTGAGTACAGACATCTGTCAACTGGTGACATCTCGGCCCAGAAGGAACTTCGCAAGCACCTTAAATGTAAAGATTTCAAGTGGTTCATGGCTGCGGTGGCTTGGGATGTCCCCAAATATTACCCTCCTGTGGAGCCTCCACCTGCTGCCTGGGGGGAGGTGAGGAATACACAAATTAGTTCAAATTTGAATGAGTCTAACATTTTACATTATAGGAAATTAAAATTGTGAAACTAGATTTAGCTGCTATGATAAGTAGTGCTATTAAGGGAGTTCACAGTGATTGGAACAATCCCTGGACTAGCCATTAAAATGAGAAACTGTCATGTCTTAGGACTACCACTGTCCCTTTTATAATTACAATTTTGTGTGTGCAGCCATAAGATGCATGCACAACGAGGACAAGAACATGGGAAAGAGTATGTAGCACTTGTTATTGCATGTCACAAGATGATTTTAGTTGCTGAGAATCACCTTAGTAAAATGGAGGTCTGAAGTCAACCCTTTTTTTTTTTGCAATTCCAGTTACGCACCTCCACCCATCCCTGCAAGGACAGTTGTATGTGGGTGGATGTTGTGGTTCAGCCCCAAGTGGCAGCTTGGCCCACGCAGCCGCTCGCTCACTCCCTCCGGTGGGATGGGGGAGATGATCAGAAAAGCGAAAGTGGGAAAACTCATGGGTTGAGATAAAGACAGTTTAGTCAGTAAAGCAAAAGCCACACACTCAAGCAAAGCAGAACAAGGGATCCATTCCCTGCTCCCCATGGCAGGCGGGTGCTCAGCCATCCCCAGGGAAGCCGGGCTCCATCGCTGTAACAGTGACTTGGGAAGACAAATGCCATCACCCCCAGCGTCCCCCCTTCCTCCTTCTCCCCCAGCTTTGTACCCTGAGCGTGGCATCCCGTGGCATGGAGTGTCCCTGTGGTCAGTCGGGGTCAGCTGTCCCGGCCGTGTCCCCTCCCAGCCCCTTGTGCCCCCCAGCCCATCGTTGGTGGGGTGGGGTGAGGAGCAGGAACGGCCTTGAGTGCCCGGCAACAACCAAACCCACCAGTGTTTAACCAACAGCATTCCCATCCCACACCCGAACCACGGCACTGCACCGGCTGGTGGTGAGAAAGTCAACTCCATCCCAGCCGAGACCACGACAGCGGAGTCAGGTTGTGCTACTTTTTTAAAAACCACAGGAACATCTGTACTGTGAGTTCTGGCCTTCTCTGATTTTGCTGGAGATGTTCTTGGGGCTCTCAGGCAATTACCTTTTGGACTTGAAACCAAAGGACGAAGTTGAAACTTCGACCTAAACATTTGGTAAGACCCCTCGCTCCTCTGCGTGTTCCTGGTGGTCAAGGCTGGACCATACAGGATATTTCTAAACACAGGTGCCTCTGCTGTTCTCCAGAATTTCTTTTTAAAAAAGCAAATTACCTCACGGCAAAAAATCAAAAATAAATTTCTGTGGTGGTAGCAGTCCTTAATAATTTGTAAGCTACCAGCTACAGGTGTGCAAAGGAACATGTATATGTGCCTTACTGTTTGCTGCTTCTTGGCAATAATGAATTCCTTTGTGCTTAAAGTTTTTTCTCTCTTTGATACTGCTGCCCCCACTTTGTGGGATTAATGTATTCCAGGAGGTAAGGAGTTTGCCAGCAGAAGTCAGGCTGGAGCGGGCTGCTGTGGCTCCTGTGGTCTTCCTTCACCCTCTGCCGCCTGTGGGTGCGTCCGTGGAGGACCGTGATCGCGAGATGTGCCATTCCTCTGGCCAGCGGAACCATCCTTAACTCAGTCAGAGGGTCTGATTAGAAGAGCTTGGGATTCAGGTGTTCATTCTTTTCACAGCAATATTAATATGCTGTTGGCATAAAAGCAAGACTTTTCAAAAGTAAATCAAAGAGTGTAGCAGTGGTATCAAATCTGTACCTTAAAAGCACTTATTAGTTCTTAGCAAGGACGTGAAGACCAAAGGCTTTCTTTTTGCTCTAAAATGTACTTGCTCTAAAAGAAGGAGAAGTTTCAGCCCTACAACTCTATTTTTTCCTGAGACCGTCACATTCCTGTGAAGTTTCAATTAATTTGTTGGCGCTTGCGAGGAACTTGAACAAACTCGAAGGTCAACGGCTGTCATGATTAGAAGCTGGAAGAGGAAAACAGACTGTGTTTCTGCTTTGTAAGAATCGAGCCGCTCTAGAAACCTTGCTGATTATACACAGCGAAAGCCTGTGCCAAGTCTGACTGTCATTTAGTACCCTCTCGGCTTCCACTTGGCAAGACTTCTCATCTGCTTGCCTCTGCCAGTCTGAGAGAGAACAAACAAGGAGGTACTCGGACAATTTTTGGCTGCAGTATTTTGCCATCTCGCTAGGAAAAGCCTGCGGTGTGAAAGCAGACATCTCACAAACAGCCTCGGCACAACTCCTCCTTTTTTCCAAACGCATTTATTTAAAGTCTGACTCTTACATTCCTTGACAAAATCTCTTCATGATGGGAAAGAAGGAAGTCTGGGAAACTAAAAACAATCGTCTTCGCTACACTTGTCATGGCCTTCACATCTCTCCTGGGTGTTTGTGCCTCCTGTCCTCCGTAGCTGGCAGCATGTGCGTTCCCTTGATGTTCTCTTCTGCCTTGTAGCGTCTGAAATCCGCGCAGCAAAGCAGCGTAACAGGGAATCCGGACAGACCGAGGGCAGTGAGGCTGTCAGTTCTGTGTCTGGGGGAGATACCTGTGCTCTTCCCTCTCCCACCGTGGAAAAAAGGAAAGTTTTCAGTTAGGTTTTGTTCTTATCCTTCCGAATATACTGGCAAGTCTGCGACCAGTTGAGAAACAGTAATACCCATCCCATTCTCTGTCTGAGACAGACTAATTTATTTGTAGCATGTATTTGAAATCCTGTTGAAGGGAGTTAAAACAATAGCTGCATTAGGTGAGATTTGGACACCAAGCGTTTTCTTAGGAAGTACTCGTGAATCCACAAGCTGTGATCCAGCATGAATATATTGTGCGGCTATCACAGCTTCCAACGGTATGAAAACACATTTTACAGTAAATCGATCATATAATGTCAACCATTGTCATTTGGTTTAGACTTCGTGAGTCCAATAGTCAAGGTGATACGAAAAAGAATAATCTGTTTTACTCAGTCAAAAGGGAAATAACTTAAGCTTGGTCTCATTTGCTGTTACATGAACTTGTCATTCAATGATTTAACACACAGCCGTCCCTCAGTCGCTGAAAATACTCCTTGCTCAGGCCCGAACCCGAGGATTTTACAGACCTGTCTTATAGCACGGACATGAAGATGTCACCCAGGGAGATAAGTCAAGTAGTGCATTTGGAAAAGGATTAAAGCCTAAGAACTCGCTACCTTCTCTTTTGGTTACTTTCTTTTTTTGAAGTGTCACCCTCATACCCTTAATGAGTGGGTCTCCTCTTGCCCCATGGCAGTGCCGCCGAGCCGAGCTGCTTCTTTCTCGAGCCTGTGTGTCCTCGCTGGGACGCCTGCGGGGCAGGGGAGGCAGAAAAAAGCCCCCTGCGAGTTTGTGTCTGTGCTTTCACACCCCGTCTGCTCTCTGGGAGGGCTGCGGCGCCCCTAGCCTGAGTATCTGCGGCCCAGCCTCTGTTAGGACGGCGTTTCAGGAACTAAAGGTGCACGATGACTTACGTATACTCTCCTCCGCTTTTTTCAGAACGTGTTTAATTCTGCAACAGCCTTTAGGATCACCGCTAACCACCCTTGTTAGTCCATAGGCCCCTCAAAGTGTGCCTTCTCCGTACTCTTATCTGTGCCTGCGAATGACAGCATTTGCCGCTGAGCAAATAAGCTTTGTATGTAGTATATACTGTACGTATATTGAGTATATATGCGTATTCTCAATGCCCTGCCTGCACGGGTGATAGAATCTGTCTGCTCTTCATCCCCCGCCCCTACGATTGCACACAAAATGTTGGAGATGTGGGTGTGTTAGCATCACTCGCTATTTCTTTGCTGGTTGTAGCTCATAACCTCAAAAATTCAAAATCTGTTGTGCTGTGAGACTGGAGACGAGGCAGCTCAAATGCACATTGATGTACAAATGAGACAAAAGCCTCTCCTGGCTGTGCTTCTGCTCCCCTTCCTTGGTGCGTGAGAGCATCCCAGGGGATTTGCAGGCGTGTGGTGCCGGTGCTCGGCAGCACATCCCGATGGCTCCGGCAGCACGGACGCCTCCGTTCAATCTCTAGCGACAGCCAAGGCCACACAGAAACGCCAGAGAACAAAAGCACAGACTTGACTGAAATGTCTGTATTACACACAAAAAAAAAAAAAGAAAAAGAAAAAGAAAAACCAACCATGACCCCTCTGCGGTTGAAAGGGAGGATAAAACAACAAAAAAAGGATGAGCTGACACGTAAGCTGCAGCAAACCAGAGGGAAAACCGCCTCAAGGAGACTTTTCAGGAGCAGAGGGAAGAGGAGAGGAAATAAAGAACCAGGGAGACAGATCCCAGCAGCGGAGGAACTAAATGCAGCTCCAGCTCAAACCTGGTCCAGAAACGCACAGAACAAACTACCGCATAGTCCAAGGGACTGAGGACAGGGTGGAGCGATGCTGGCGAGACAAAACTGTGCAAGCCCTTTAATCCCATAAGCATTCGTTGGACATGGGGTGTATTCACCGTCATTTTACAATCCTGAACCATGTAAATATACCCCAATTATTAGTGGCAATTGTTAGCAGCTGCACTTCAATTAGCTCGCATTCTCTAAGAACTGATATATTGTTTAATTTTGTAGTAGGCCAGTAATCTGTATTTATACCATGTAAATTCAAGTGCACTGAGAAATGATTGAACACCCTCAAGAAATTATACTTGGAGTAAGTATTTCACATGAAATTTTAAAAATAGAAAATGAAAATCTGTTTCCCCCCATTATTCTGTCTCTTTTGCTGGGTGATATGAAACTGCAGGCCGGGTTGTTGAGAACTAATTCCCTTTCATCCTTTTCCTCAGTCGATGCGACTCTTGTACCGTGGGGCTCAGTGCTGGGTTTCTGCATCTGGCTGTGTGTATGAAATGTTAGGCTTTTACCTCATCTGTGGCAATTTTTTTTGTATGGAAATACAATCCCGCATGCCCCACAGGCGTGGGGCTGCCCCTCCAGCGGGGGCTGGGGCTGGGCTGGGGCGCTCGCCCTCCTTCGGGGCAGGGTTTAAGACTGGCCGTCTCCACATCTGCCTGACCTGACAGGGCAGCTCTGGGCACTCCTGAAATATTTTCCATGGAAAATTACAAATCTCAACTCGACTGTATCTCCGTTCAGCATCCAGCTTTTCTTTCTTTAAAATAAGGATCAAAGTAGTGGCCAGAATGTCAAAATATGCACCCACTTGCTCTATATTATACATACCGAATTGGTGTACATCTCCGTGCGTGTACGTGCACTGTGATTACTCATATCTCGTTGACAGGGAAAGTTTTTAACAAATCCCCTTCATTCTGGAGGTGTCTGAAGGGTTTTTGAATAGCCCAGCTAAGGCACTCAAGGAGAGATGTGCATGTATTTGCAACATAAATTTGGGATTTTTCCTCTTTCTGGTGGCAGTGGCCAACCCACTGCTGTTCAACCCAGTCTTCCAAAAAAAATATCCATGGCAGCAGTGGTACATAACCGGTATGACTGATAGTCACAGATTAATTATTTCTCAGTTACCTCAGTCTCAAAAATGAGATTTTCCTTTTAAAAATAAGTTGCAGTGCGGCGTGTTTGCAGAAGGCCTGCAGGCCGCACAAGGAACCTCCATGGGTAAGCATAGCTTCGGTACAGATTTGTTAAGTGCTTTTTAATTTTATGCACTGTGGGCGCTAGTGTGTGACCTTATCGACAATGGTGTTATTGTGCCAAAGTAAGAACGAGGACTGGAACGGGGTGTGCCTCAGTTTTTAAGAAATATTGCTCCAAAGCCTGTGAGAAAGTCAGAGAAAAATCGTTTCCCATTAATACGGTCGATCTCTCCTGCTCTGGTGGGAGGGGAGAAGCAGTCAGACCAAACTTTGACCTTCTCGGACCTTTTTTTCCTCTTCGTTTCTTTGCATGAAAATGTTTCATCCAGACCTACCTTTCATTTCTTAAGCTGAATATTTCAGACTTTGCTGCTCCTAAAGCTGTTCCCAAAAAGAGCAGTTCATTCCAGGACATGGCTCTCTACCCTGGAAAAAGTTCCACCAGTTTTATGTCAATAATGGTCAGTCTCAAGCCCTTCAGTTCCCAGCTAAGGGAGCTGAACTCCTTAACGCCCGCAGCTGGGAGCTGGGGCCCGCAGCCTGCTCTAGGTGAGGTGTTGGTGCTTGGTTTTGCAGATCCGAAACGTGGCAGCCAACCTGTGCGTGGACAGCAAGCACGGAGCCACGGGGACGGAGCTGAGGCTGGACGTCTGCGTGAAGGACGGCTCGGAACGGACCTGGTCACACGAGCAGGTATTTTATCCGTGGAGAGAGAGAAGCCGTGTAAAACTGTTGCTTCACTTTGCCAGTTTCTAAACGTTTCATTTGTGAACGATTGTTGACCTTAATGGCTTTTACAAAGTGCCCTTCGACATAACCTCAGAAATGCCAGCCACCACCCGGGCTGTATGTTCCTCTTAATTTTCAATAAGAATTGCCATCTCCAAAGAGGGAGTGGAGCAACAGGACGAGGGGGAAGGGTTTTACACTGAAAGAGGGGAGATTGAGATGAGATGTGAGGCAGAAATTCNCTCTGTGATTCTGAGAGCTTTTGGGTGCCCCATTCTCCCCTGCTGTGTCATGAAAACATGTTGATTTTGGTTCAGTTACCTGAAAATATTTTAAATATAGTACCTGGGCTTGTAAAGCTCCAGTGGTCGCCTGCGTCTGTGCTTTCATCTCAATAAGCTCCGTAAGCAGTTATATTTTAAATTAATATGAGGTACAGGTGAGATAAATGGGTAAAAGCTAGAAAGAAACAGTTTCACAAAGACAGGGGATGATAAAGAATCAAAAAAAGCTTTCATCTTGGTTGGTTAGGTAGAAAAATATTAAGTTTCAGGAGTACAGAGGAAAAGAGCTCTGATTTGTACTCATTGTGGCTGTGAGTGCCTTAGGAATGGGATCACGACCCACAGGTGTGGGTCTGGCCAACGTGAGCAAAGAGAATTGGGATGAAAAGTACAACCTAGCCATTTATTAGCAATTTTAGTGAACGTGCCTTTCACAGGGCAAGGTCCCAGATTAGAAAAACTTCCCAATGCTGAGGAGAAGAATTGACCTGGCAGTTGCACCTGGCACTTTGTAAAAGCATAAAAGCTCAGGAGAGAGGAGTTCTGAGGGGTATTTGAAGTGCTGAGGTCAAGAAATCATTCTCCGAGGATACTGAGAAACGCAGGGGGAGGGGTGCGAGTGAATGAAACTGAGGAGCTGAAGGATGATCCCAATTTAGGTAAGCGCCAACATGGGACAAGGGAAGTTGCAGAAAGGCGGCTTCTTCACATAGCTACCAAAGATGCCAACATTAGATAAATATAATCCTGCTTTTTTTATGGAAGACATCCAGTCATTCAAGCAATTAATTGAAGGAAGTTGTATGGTCCAGACTAGATCATCCCAGTGCTCTCTGGCTTTAAAATCTGCAAACCTGAAGAGCTCCAAACCCTCCTCCAGAAGGGAGAGAGTCCTGAGGCTGCCAGAGACGAGAGAAAGGAGGGAAGAAAACTGGATGAAAAGGTGAGAGAAGAAAAGAATTTAGCAGGGAAAGCAGAGGAAAGGGAGAACTGAAATATCCTTTGAAGGAGTGAGTGCTTGTGAGGAAGGGGAAGGGATGCAAAGGGAGCAAGGTGGGGAGGAATCTGTTTCAGTGCACTGAATGCGATGCATTGCGATGTTTGGGATCAGACTGGATGTAAAGGTCTCATTCTGTTCTAATGCGGAAAAGTGACTTCACTAAAAGAAATAGGATTAAGCTGGCACGAAAGGAGTTCCCCCAACCAGCTCCTCAGAGCGCAGAAGCAGCACGAGGAGGCCTCAAGCACGTCGGTGCTTGCCCTGCGCTCCCAGGGCAGCGTGAGTTCTGTCTGCCAGGCTGGTGTGGAGCATCGAATCGTTATGGTTGGAAGAGACCTTTCAGATCATCAAGTCCAACCATCAACCCAACACTACCAAGTCCACCACTACCCCACGTCCCTCAGCACCACGTCTGCCCGGCTTTTCAATCCCTCCAGGGATGGCGACTCCACCACTGCCCTGGGCAGCCTCTTCCAATGCTTGACAACCCTTTCCGGGAAGAAATTTTTCCCAATATCCATCCTAAACTTTCCCTGGCGCAACTTGAGGCCGTTTTCTCTTGTCCTATTGTCTGTAGAGAGTGATGCCCGTCATTTTCCTTTGCTGCTGGTTGATCAGGCCCGTGGAGCCTGAGTTCCCTTGAAGCCAGAAGTTAGCTGTGGGAAGACAGAGATGGAAGAACGTCGAGCTGTGCCATCCTTTCCTTCCCTTCTGGCTTTTAATTGTCTTCCAATGATTCTGTGAATTTATGATTCTATGATTCTCTCTTCTCAAGTCCCCCAGCGGGGCCAGGCAGTAGGTGGACAGGCATCACCCCTAAGATGGCCCAGCAGGTGGCCATGCAGCCTGCCCAGCTCGCTCTGCTCTACTTGGAGGTAGAGTTCAAGTCCGAAACGTGGCGTCTCGTCTTCGTGTGGGGTGCGTGTCGTCCGCTCACATCGTAGCACAACCAGCTGATGGACCCCGGCCAGGCAGCCAGGCGTGGAACAGGGCTGTCAGGCTTTCCATGGTATCAAAAGGGCCTTTGTCTTCTGGACGGCCCTAAGCCAATGGCTCTACCAGACAGTCATTCTTCAGGCCCTGTGCCAGGCTGTCCTTTCCCCAGTTACTGTGTGACAGGGCTAGGCCACATCAGAAGCTGAAGCCTGGGGGGGTTGCTCGGTTGTAAACGCAGAGGATGGGGACATGTTTTGTGGTCTCTGCGGTGTGAGTGAAGGCGGAGGAGGAGGATGAGTAGACGGCTTCTTGGTAGCAGCCCCGTGGGCTGCAGGTGAGGAGCAGCCTGCTGTTTGTTAGTAGCCTGTCTGGAAATCCAGGTGCAGCCTTGTTTTGAATCACCAAGCAGACAGGAATGGATGGAGGGGTACAAAGGGCTTGTCCATGTCTTGTGAGGTTGGGCACAGGAGGCTCCGAACAGCATAGGTCAAAGGAACAGCAAAATCCAGAGGGACAGGTGGTGGCAAAGAGGAGCACTATGTACTCAGGACTTCAGCTAAGAGCATGGAGCACTGTTGCACGTTATGCAGGGGAGAGACAGACAACTGTTCTACAGACAGCTGAAGGTAGCCTCGCAATCGCAGGCTTTGGTTCTTATGGGGGACTTCAATCAGCCTGGTATCTGCTGGGAAGACCACACAGCCAGGCATGCACAGTCCAGGACATTCCTCCAGTGTATTGATGATAACTTTTTGACACAGGTGGTGCAGGAGCCAACAAGGAGAGGAGCACTCCTGGACATAGGAGCGCTGACAAACACAGAGGGACTGG
>VWZL01000266.1:8620-37139 GCA_013396915.1 Stercorarius parasiticus | reverse complement strand
CCCTGGGGTTTGAGCGGCTGCGTGTGTGTGTGAGTCTCTCCTTGTCCAGCTCACCAGATATTGGGGAGACTCCTGTAGTTGTGGGGGCCTTTCTCCTTGCCTGGCTCTTTAGGTATAGGTCCCGTCCTACCCCCTGCGGTTGTGGGGGTCCCTCTCCTTGCCTGGCTCCCCAGATATAGGGGACCTCCGTGGGTCCTGTACTCTTCCTTGGGGTTCCCCTTTTTTCCCCCTCCCGCCTCTAGTTCTCCATCCCTTATTGGGGGATGGAGACCCATCCCAAGGGGTCTCCTTGTTTTCCCTGACTATTTTTGGGGGGTATGGGGGACCCCTGTCCCACCCCGTTCACTCTAATTAGCATTCTAGGGTCCCCCTTGTTGTCCTCATGCCCCACAGTCACCTCCTCAGGGGACAGTGACGTCCCTTCTGCTGGCGGTGACAGTTGGGATGGGTGCTGGTTCTGCAGGAGGAACTGCCGGGGGAACCCCAACTGCCTGGTGGGCATCGGAGAGCACGTCTGGCTGGGCGAGATAGATGAGAACAGCTTCCACAACATCGATGACCCCAACTGCGAGCGCCGCAAGAAGGTAGATCTCCCCACCCAGCCCCCCAAAAAAGCCCTTTTCGGTTTCTGGGGGAAGATGGGGACAAGGGGAGGTGACATCCTGTATCCCCCAGGGAGTTTGGGATGTGGCTGTTTGCGTGATGCCGCAGTGGCTTTTTCCTGACAAACAGCCGTAAAGCGGCCGCCCCAACTGCTGGATTTCTGCTTGCTCCTCTGCAGCGGCGAGTGACGACTGTTGCTTTCTCTCTTACGCCAGAATGCGTTCGTGGGCTTAACGAACCTCGGCGCCACGTGCTACGTCAACACTTTCTTGCAGATGTGGTTTCTTAACTTGGAGCTCCGGCAGGCCCTCTACTTGTGTCCCAGCGCCAACTGCGAGTACGTGGCTGGAGAGGGCATCCCAAAAGACAAAGGTGGGTGGTTTTGCTCATTTTCTCCTAAAATTTTGCATGCTGGCGTCAGCTTTGGGATAACGTTTATTGGGAGAATTGATGGGTGAAGCTACAACTGCTCACCCAGTCTCCACACCATTGGTTTTGAGTCCATCACCTGGCTTTTAGGAGCAAACCATCCTTTACCTGGGTTATTTCTTAAATCGATGTGATCTAACCTGATTAAAAAATCCGATTTGGTTTTGTTTCTTGCCAAGCTGCTTCCCAGACTGGTTCCCAGCTTAATGATGGTGCAGGGGGTGGAAGCACATGGGTTGGGGCCGATCTCTGCTACCGTGGAGCTGCACTCACCCCGTGGGAGGGCAAAAATTTAGGTTCCCATTGCTGGCACAGTGGACGCAATGGCCCTGGGCAGCGTACCTTTATGTATGGTATTGGTGTAGGTGCACTCTCCGTCAGGGCAGCTGCCTGATCTCTTCTGTTCCTGTTTTTATGGTATTTTTAAATGATGTCTCACCATTTTGGGTAAAAAAGAGGCTGTTGCTACCGGGTAATCTGTGTGCACTGCGTAAACTGTTCACTCACAGCTCGTGCTGGGCACTGTGGGACATTTCCGGTGGGACTCAATCTTAGGGGTCTTTTCCAACCCAAAATATTCTATGTTCCTATGATATTTGGCCTGCACTGAGACTTTGCTGTCATCACTGACGTGAACCGGTTTGGTTCTCATGATGATTTAAAACAGCCTTTAAAAAATGTATCGCTTCTAATCATTAAATTTACCTGTACAAAGAAAGAACGAGCAAATTACTTGGAACAATTACCTCTCGCCTTGTGTTACTTGCTGTAACTTATGCAACTTGTTGTTTTTAATAGACTACGAGCCTCAGACCATTTGCGAACACCTGCAGTACTTGTTCGCCTTGCTGCAGAACAGCAAAAGGCGATACATCGATCCCTCTGGCTTCGTCAAAGCACTGGGCTTGGACACGGGGCAGCAGCAGGTAGGTTTGAGGCACGGCCCTGGAGTAACTACCTTCTTTAAAGCAGCGTGAAACTGCCCTTTTGTGTTATTTTAGCGTCTCTTTTATGTTCTTTTAGCCTTGATCTGCTTCTTGGTACAAACACAAAGGGAGAAGTGGTGCTCAGGGCCCTTCCCTTCCTTGTGGGAGATCAGGAGGAGCCCAGGGAGCATGGGACGGGTTGGGGAGTGTTGTTAGCGCCTGATCAACCCCCGGCACCATGTCGGGTGGGATCCCTGAAGGTCCTTTCGCAGGTGCTTTATGGGCTGCTCCTCCCAGGGCAGGGAAGTTCTTGGCGGTGGGTAGTTCAGTGGGCGTTGAAGGGCCCTCGCAAGGGGAGAAGACCTCGGTCAAGTCATCGAGAGCCAGACAAGGTCCAGTGTGAGCGTGTGGGGCAGAGAAAGCACAGATAGAGAGGGACGAGCACCTCATCTGAGTTGTGCGGGGCTGTCTCCGAAGCTGACAAGAGCTCAGGAGAAAGACACGGCTTGAAAATATGCTTTTGAGAAGCAAGAGGGAGATTGTTGGAGGAAGAGCCCAAGCGCCAGCGTGCGTTTCCTCGGGAGCATGCGGGAGGGGAAGGAAGCAGTCACTACCGACCTGTGATACTAAAGGACAGCTGGGAGAGGCCAAAGCCCCTTTGTTTTTGGAAGGGGAGAGCGAGGATGGGAGAGGAGGGGCCCGAGATGAGTGTGGGGAGGCTCCCGAGCCTTGTGCAAATTCACAGTGCAGCTTCTCGCTTTTGGGGTGCTTTAATTTCCCTTCTCACCTACAATTCAAGCAGGGACAGCTTGAATTGCGTGCCGAGCTTTGAAAGAGGAGCATTAACGGGCTGGAAGACTCTGCAGGAGTGTATTTTTTTTCCCTTCCAGAGCCCTGCGAGGAGCGGGGCAGAAGTCAAACCACCCAGCACGGCTGGCCGGGAGCCAGGGTAACTCAGGCCGTGGTCTCATGCTGGGGGCCTTGTGCTCCTTTTAGACAAATTCCTCTTTTTTTTTNTTTCTTTTTTTTTCTTTCTATTCAGTGCACGCCAGAGCCTCTGTGCAGCCTGTGTGTGGGACTCCGGGGTAATTTGCCGTAAATTAGCGATGAGGTTGTGATTGGGCTTTGTGCTGTGGCGTATTGGTAAGGGACTTGGCTTTCTCTTCTAGGATGCCCAGGAGTTTTCAAAACTCTTCATGTCACTGCTGGAAGATACTTTATCCAAACAAAAAAACCCAGATGTTCGAAACATAGTGCAAAAGCAGTTCTGCGGAGAGTACGCCTATGTCACGGTGTAAGTATTTGGTCTTAGGGAAGAACCTTTCAGTAAATATTTAAACATTTTCGAAGCAATTGAGGGAGGGAAAAGGTCCCTCCTCACAACTGGAGCAGGCAGGTAAGCTCCAGCCGAAACATTTTGTAAGAGGTTTTCAGCTCTTAGGTTTCCTGACTGTGCGCGTGGTGGTGTTGCAGTTCTTCGGCTACTTTTAATCCCTTTATGAAAATTTAGCAATGAAACCTGCTAACCATAAACCAGTTAATGGAGCAAGTCTTGCAGCCAGAAAATAGCGTGCTCAGGTGTCGTATTTTCATTCCTGTGCTCTCAGAGCTGTGGATTTCGCTTCAAAAATGATAGAAAAAAGTGTATGCAAGTTCTAAGCAGGTGCTTTCCCTGATAGATACTGTTATCCTGGTACCACCTTTTTGCAGGGTGTGTGGAGCTTTGAACCATGTTAATTGTAATGTAAACAACTACTTCTACTGGTTTTTTAGCTCAAGTAGTTTACTAGTGGCCAGAGAGTTCAGACACGTGACCCAGTGAACTGACCTCATGTGTTTTTGTCTTTTTTTTGGTCTTTTTTCCAATCCTAGCTGCAACCAGTGTGGCAGGGAGTCCAAACTCGTGTCTAAATTCTACGAGCTGGAGTTAAACATCCAAGGGCACAAGCAGTTGACAGACTGTATAACGGAATTTCTTAAGGTACGAGCTGGTTGGTTTTTGACTCCTGCTGTTCTTAGCAAGGTGTTTTAATCCCTTCAATTTGCAGCCTTTGAGGTCAGTATCGGAGCGAAGCGACTTGAGTTGTCTCAGTGAGATGCATGCAAAAGGAAATGTTTTTTCTGCAGATCCAGAAAATGAAGATTGAGTCATGCAAGCGAGGAGTGGCTCTGGGCCAAAACATAACTTTAAAAAGCCCTGCAAAGCCGCTGGGAAAGTTAAAATACTTTCCCAGCAAAGTTGGGGAAAAGTCCCCTGAAGTGTTACAAGGAGTCCCTGCGTGCTTTGTCATGGATAGCACCGGGAGAATGGCTGCTTTTTGTGTTTTCCGTATCGGTGCTTATCTGCATGGCAACAGGAGACATTCCCTGCTTGAAAACGCGCTCTCAAAAATACTGGGGAGGGCTGGGAATAGCTGCCGGAACAGCAGCAAGTGCTCTTAATTCGGCTTAAAAATTTGCCTAGATCTTAAGTTGAGATCCGGCATCCTAGAGGTTTGAGGTGTGGATTCAACTGAAAATATTTAGGGCAGAACTAACCTGAAACGTGAGTCTGTACCTGAGCTGGCCGCCTGTTGGGCAGTGGCTTTGCTGATGCGCTCAGCAAACCGGTTGCTCAGCTTGTGGAAGGTCTGCTATGAAAAAAGACCGGTTTGTGTACGTGTGTTAAAATCCTGAAATGGTGAACTTCAAGTTTGTCTGTTCCTCCTTCAAAGAAAGCCACCCGATGACCTCGTTTAGGGCAGCTGGAGTTTTCCGCTGGCCTCATCCTGCCGTTGGATCTGCTTAGGCGTAGACAATGGCTCCTACACGTGATGTTTGGCTGAGCACAAGAGGATTGGAGTTTGCAGGCTAAAATGTGGCTTTACATTAACTTGGTGCGTGTGAGCTCGTAAAAGGGCAATTTAATTATTTCATTTTTCCATAGCCCTTAGAGTAAATGAGCTCAGTCAAGTGGAGAGCAAACCTGGCAGCCTTCTAAGCGCCCTAAGAACAGGGCTTGATTGGGTCTAAAATTTTCCTTAAAAGTGAGAGCAACCTACTATGGCCATGCTGTACAGCGCATTTATTAGCATGTGTTTTCCACCAAGCGATTATTTTGGAAAGCAGCTGGGTAGAGACTTAAGTGGTTAAAATAACTGTGTGCTTTTCAGTCTCCAGCTGTCAAGTAGTTGGACTGGTTGACTTTTCGGTGGTAATCTCTTTCTGCCTCCCCTCCCTGCTCAGGAAGAAAAATTAGAAGGGGACAATCGTTATTTTTGCGAAACTTGTCAGAGTAAGCAGAACGCCACGAGGAAGATCAGGCTGCTAAGTCTTCCCTGCACGCTCAACCTGCAGCTGATGCGTTTCGTGTTTGACAGGTAAGCCTCTCGCTGGAGTGTGGGCTGTAAATGCTGGAGCACCCTGGGTTGCGGGGAAGCTCTTTGGGAAGCCACCTGCTCCCCTCTCTCTGCCTTGATTTGGGAGCTTAAGGATTGAGTGTGTGGATGAGCTTCCCTGGGGACGCTCGGTGGGTTTCAAGGGGAGTTATTTTGAGGTGTGAACTGTTATTTGCTGTCCCCTGAACCGAAGCTTTGCCTCTGCATAGACAAACTGGCCATAAGAAAAAGCTCAACACCTACATTGGCTTCTCCGAGCTGCTTGACATGGAGCCTTTTATGGAACAAAAAAGTGAGTTTTGTGCGCTGTGTTTCATTAACTTTACCTATTGCCCCTCGGCAGACGAGATGAGATCTCCCCTGAATGCCCTTTTTGATGAAAAATTATGTCAAGAGTTGTTTGAAGCTCGTGTTTCAAATAACTGCCTCGCTAAGTGGGTTGTGGAAGCTGCAACCTACTTAGCGAAGTCTTGGAGAGATGCTGGTTCAAGTGCAGCCCTTGTGCGCTGCCTTGCAAAAACATTAAGTGCTGGGAAACAAAAGGTTTGTCTGTTTCATCCAGAGCACCACGTAACTGCCGCTTTCCTTCCAGATGGTGTCTACGTGTATGAACTCAGCGCCGTCCTCATACACCGAGGCGTGAGCGCCTACTCCGGGCACTACATCGCCCACGTGAAGGATCCGCAGACGGGCGAGTGGTACAAATTCAACGACGAAGACATAGAAAAGATGGAGGGGAAGAAACTGCAGTTGGGGATTGAGGAAGATCTAGGTAAAACCTTTCAGTTGTGAGTGCCCTTTTCAAATAACTCTTTTCACCCAAAACACAGAGGCTGAATACGTGGAGGCTCTTGTTACGCGTAAAACAAAAGCGCTCCTATGCGTGCTGTCACAGCTTGGGAGTAATGTATGAAATGGCAATTCTGTTAATTGCAGCCAGATTGTCTTCATTTCAGTCCCATGTGAGTGTTTACGCACACCTCGTGATCAGTTCCTCTACTCTAGTATTTCTCTTGCCTGCTGCATAGCAGATAAGACGCTGATAACGCGGGCAGCAAGTTGCCTATCGGGATGAAACAGGCAAGTTGCTGCTTCCTTGGCCGCTGTGCAAAAGGAGGCTTAGGAACAGATAACGAGATTACTTTCAGTTTCCTTAACACATCATGTTTTTATTTCCACTGAGGAGTTTTACTTGGAGGCAGTGAGGAGTCTCTGTAAAAAAAAAATCTTAATCCAAATAACGGCTTGGAAGCCCAGACTGCCTTTTTACTTCGCACTTTTTATTTCGCCTTTATGTTCTTCTGTTCTACCGTTGCCGGCTCATCTTGTGCAATGTCCCGTTGCTGCCCAGATAACCGTGTTCCCGGGACAGGACAGGGTCTTGATTTCTCGGAGAGCTTGGGCTGAGGCTGGACTTGCGGGTTTCTCGGTCTGCAGTCAATATATAGGAGCGGTTCAGCATTAAATTGGCATTTTGAGTGCTCGGATTTGCAGTCACTCGGTGTTCCTTAGCACCGGACGCTTTGCAGTATTGGGAAACAGGGAAGTTTAATGCCAGAAATTTCACTTACAATGCAAACAGTCCGTTCCCAGAAACACTGGGACGCTCGTGCTTTGCTACGGTTAGACTTTATGAAATGTTGCCTTTCTTTAAAGCATCCTTAAATTAACAGCTGAATGAAAAAACACTCTGGGATGTATTTGCTCCCTTAGTTTGTTGTAAAGCCGCGCCAGCCTGAGCGTGCCCTTGAGCAGGCGTGGGGCGTCCCCCTGCCTCTCCCACTTCCTTCCTGGTGCGCATCCGCACCGTGCCGCTTTATTTTCAGCTCCCTTGCTAGTAAACAGCTTCTTGCATTTTATCACGACGGACCTAAACGCTGCTTGCCACCGGAGAGGCTTTCTCATCCTGTTAATGTTTGACTACCGCTTGCTTGCAAGCGAATTGTGAAGCTGGCTAGACATCTAGTGGTGTAAGATAGAAAAATAAGCCCTGAAAGGGAAAAAGAGTTTCTCAGCCTTTCTTTTTCACCTCCTGAGTTACCCAGCGGAGCAAAATCAGATGCAAATAAACCAATTTTATAAAGGTTTATGCTTAACAGCAAGTAAGTGTTCCTGCTGAAATACAAGGCTGTGTGAAGGATAGGAGTAAAGTGCGTTTAGAAGCCTCTGTAGGCTGTGAGTCTTAATGTATTTATCAAATGTTGATGTTGTTTGCCTATTCCAAGCAAAACTGAGGCGCTTCTTCATTACAAATACATGCAACAGCAGGAGAAGGTCAGTAACGTAAAGCAGAGGGCTGCTGTGGGGAGAGTCCTGTGGCCTGGCTGTGCAGATGGGAACAATTTAGAAAATATTTGGAGAAAATGCAAATAAAGAGCATCTAGGAAGTCCCCTGGATGGGGTGATGGGAAAGGCACATGAATTTTTCCAGAATTTGGGAAAGACAGATGCTTTTCTTAATATTTCAATGTTCCGTTTAGAGTTTGACCTATGGAGGGTTGTTCCTTTATTTTTTTTTTAATTAACAAAAAGGGTTGATTTTTGAAGCTGCAGCTGTAGATAAGTATTTTTTCCTCGCCTGGCAGCCTGTCTGCGACACGAGTTTACGTCGCGCCACCAGCTGCTCTGAAATGACCGTTTCCGTGGCTGTTCGCTCCATGAAAGCGTGTGTTTTGTCACATATGCGATCACCTGTAAATAAGACTTTTTCCTGAGGATTTGACTTCGTTCTTTGGTGTCAGGACACCAGAACAAGAGGCAGAGGGGAGAAGGGATGTTTTTGCAAGAGCAGCTTTTTGGCTCGGTGAGGTTTAGTTGGGGAGAGAAGAAAGGCTCTTGGAGAGGGCGGTTGAGAGCAGGCTCCTAATTTTAGTCCCTTTGAATTACCCTGCCTCCAGAAACGCTGGAGGGATTTGGGTCTTTGGGATACAATTTTGGCTTGTGCCAAGCCCAATGCTTGGCAAAAAGATGCCTGGCAGGGCGCAGCAGGGCAAGGGAAGCCGGCTAGGTGGCAAACTCGTCCCGTTAATGGAGAATCAGTAAGCGAGCTTGTGTGTTTATTATGGTTTTTTGCCTTCTGTACTGCAGCGGAACCTTCTAAAGCCCAGACTCGTAAACCGAAATGTGGGAAAGGGACTCACTGCTCCCGCAATGCTTACATGCTGGTGTACAGGTTGCAAACCCGGGAGAAATCTCTGACAGTCGAAGTACCAGGTAAGTAAGCGAGCTTTGACTCTCCTGGCCTCTGCGTTTCGTCTTGGGATGCTCCAGGAGAGCCACGAGGCAGGCTTTTCCTTGAAATCCCTTTTGCAACCACTGTCTGGGAGCCCGGAAGGTGCTGTACGGAGACCTGGTGTCATGACCAGTGAAACCGTCGCACTTAAATCATATGAGCCTGCTGATCCCAACCCTCTGCCTACTCAGACCTCACTGTCGTAACCAGCCGGAGGAGATGGGAAGGGGTTGGGAGGAGGTCACCCCGCTGGGAGCCACGTGTGGCAGCGGGAGTGATGGGATTCACAGCTGGGATCCCGCAGGAACCGCTCGGGTTCCTGAAGGCGAAGGAGAACAGCGTGATTAAATGTCATTGGCAGTGCACGCACTGTGCTGGAGGTGAATAATCCTGACAGATGTCAGGTTTCTTCTGCGAGTGCTTAATCTTTGCCGTATTGAGACTAAACGGCATGAAAATAAGAGGATCCAAGCCCTGAACAAGAGTTTTGTACAAGCGTGTTCGTGTCTTGCTTTAGAATTACTGGGGGTGGCAGAAATCCCTGTAGGTTTGGCCTGTGGATTTAATGATGCTTCACGTTTGCGTGCTACTCGATTAGAAATATTAATTAGGCCCCTGGTGCTGATGGGGAGGGAGGCGTGTTCCACCTTCTTCCCTCTCCTGCGAAGCGGGGACAGCGGAGGTGGCCGTGTCCCCTTTGGACCTCCCTGTTTGTTCAGGTTATCTGGATGCGAAGAGGGTAAATCATACAGCTTCCCCCCCCTGCCCCAATAACAGCACCAAACCTTTTGCAGCCCCACCACCACTAAAACCCACCCTCTGAGCTGCACGGCTTTGGGAATCGGCGCTAATTCCTGCCTCAGATCCGCATTTTCAGTCTGTTTCCTGAGCTCTCTTGCACTCCCTTTCCTCCTACCCCTCTGCCCTAAACAATAACTCAGCAAAAGCCTCTCCACCCAGCTCCGAATTCCTGCGCAGCCCCGCGGTTGCCTTTGTTTCCCGTGGAAGCCTGCCAGGGAACAGGGAGCGAAGGGCAGCAGTCGAGCCATGCGGTTGCGGGGAGGTTTCATGCAACTGTAAATTTGAGGCATTTTGCTTTGATGCTGTTAAAAGCGGCTTTTCCGGGACGGTGGAGAGACATAACTTGGCTCTGACCTCAAGGGGTTCAAGCTGGTTGTTTTTTAACGCTGTGGATTCTCCCCAAGGTGGATATTGTGCTCTCTGGCCACACAAGCATTAACCTTTCGGGAAATATTTTAGCTCTTCGAAATACTGCTAAATAGGAAGAGGCTTCAGATAAGCAGTGCCTTCCCCCTCCCTTACACCAGCCCTGCGAGGGAAGCGTTTAATCTTTTTTTCCTCTGCTGAAGTTTGATTTGTTTGTTTGTTTTTTTCCATCGGCGACAGCAAAATTTCCTGTTTCCCTCACCTTCCCGTTGACACCGGAAGCAGCTCCGGCTTATCTCCCGTCTCCTGAGGGCTTTTTGCCCTTGGCTTTGCAACGTGCTCGACCCCTCTCGTGCTCGACCCCTCTCGTGCTCGACCCCTCTCGTGCTCGACCCCTCTCGCTGCGATTGCACCTCCCCTGGGGCTGCACATCGGGACGAGCTTCGGGTGTATCCGTAGGGCGAGAAGCTCTCACTTTCTCCCTTGAGAATGACGGGGCCTTGCTCTCGGTGGGAGGCAGAGAAATGGCCGGAGCGAGAGGAATAGCAGGGAGGGATCGAAGCAGGCAGCGTCCTGCTGCGCTCCGGCTCTCCAGCCTCTCGCCAAACCCCGCCGCACTTGGCGCGACTGCCAGCGCTCAGCGTAGGCTTGTTCGCAATCAACAGATTTCTCTTAAAGCAGCGACCAACCCCAAGTAAATTATTTTCTTGGGCGTTGTACAGCGCGGGGTGGTTGCATTTAGTCACCTACAACCATAAACATCCCAGAGAGCAACGTCCGTGCGCTTGGCTTTCGGGAAGACCTCGTATGTCGGTAGCCGCATGGGGGAATTTTTAAGGCTTGCTTGTTATCCCCAGATAACTGATCGTGGGGATAATTACCATAATTGGCATTTTTCCTTGAAACGACTGCTTTTTCCTTCGTTCCCACCAGCTTTTCTGCAGGAGCTGGTTGAGCGGGATAACTGCAAGTTTGAGGAGTGGTGCAACGAAATGGCTGAGATGCGCAAACAGAGCGTGGCCAGAGGCAAAATCAAACACGAAGAGGTGAAGGAGCTCTACAAAAGGTTACCTGCTGAAGCTGGTCTGTAAGATATTGTGGTAGTATTTTGTAGTAGAGCCTTGTTAAGATTAGTAATGTGTTGTAACTAACCCACAACTCGCTTCTGTGGCCTAATGCTTCGCTGGAAGGCATTAGCTGTAGCCCTCTCGGAAGAGGAGAGCGATTGCTGTCTGTTGTTGCTTCGCGCGTGCTTAGAATTTGTTTTTCCTCTATTGTTTTTCTGCCTTAACCTATTTTTCTCCTTTTTTTGCTCATTCTCATGGCCTCCGGCATCACTAATTCCCTCTTGCTTCTTCCCCATCAGTCTCTCCTGTGTGCTTCCATGCATTGTGACTGTTTTCTTCTGCCCGGTGAGCAGCTTGTCTCGTTAGCGCGCAGTAGCGTCAAGGCAGAATAACTGGCCGGTCTCAAACTGCCAACTCACGGCAAGTTTGGGAGCTGTTGATCCGAATTAATCAGCAGGTAACGGGAGGAGAATGCCTGACCTCCAGCAGAAAATTATTTAATTCATCCCCACTAGTGTTTCGAAGCCACATGGCTAAACTTCGAGGTCCATCCGATGAGTGACTGGGGTTAATCCTTTCTGACTGCTTCTTGTGTCTTGTCACTTTAGCGTGTCTGAGCACAAGGATTTTTATTCCCCTCCTCGTTTTTCTCTCCAAACAAGTGTAGAGGCACTTGCTCTGCCCATCCAGCATGGGGAGCTCCTCTCCACTGTGTGCATCTCCTAAAAACTCCAGGAACTCCGTAATTAAAGACTTTAAAATGCGTTCATTGCGTAGCCAGTTAGGCAATTTGATTTTCAGCTCTTAATATTCGATGCTCAGAACCAGCGGGGAAATTCGAGTAGCCGAACAGCAGACTCCCCAGCTCCCGTAAATGTCTGCCTCTTCAATTTATGAACCCGGCTTTGCAGACAACGGGCGCTTAACTCACGAACAGGAGGGTGTCGCAGCTCATCTTGCCGAGTCCCCGTGAGTCTGAGCGGTGTTAAAATGTCACCGTTAAATCAAAGTTGTGGTGGAGGTATGAATCTGCTGTGAGTCACCGTTGAAAAGGAGCAGCAAGCACAACTCCGGGGTGTTTTCTCTCTCCTTTAGCAGAAAGAGAATCGTTTGCTCATGGCGTTTCTAGCACGACAGAGGAAGAAATCTCAAAAGGGTGGGTTTTTTACCGGTGCAGGTAAAGCACTTCTGCCCCAATTTGAAGATGGCGGGACCCCAAGCAGTGCCCTGAGGGCACCCACAACCTGCTGCTGGGCACAGTTGGAGGCAGCGTTATCCCGGAGCTGCTCCTGCTCCCATCCCGCGGGAGCTCGGGATGCTCTCTGCAGCTGTGCAGACACGTTTTCTGCCAGCTTTGTGTAGCCTGCCCCAGAAAAATGTACTTTTCTGGGGGAGGCAGCTTTCATCCCCAACTAGCAAACCATTTCTGACAGCGTTGTGATTCTCTGGAGGTCATGGCTGTGTATCTCTGATGGCGTTGCGTAAGATGAAAATACTGCTGATTTATCTTGCAGAGGGTTTGAAGCCCAGCTTCCCAAAGATACAGGGCAAGCTGGAAGAAGCCAAAGTGTTTTCCTGTAGCTTCCCCGTCGCTTCTTTGCATGAAACGTTGAGGATTTGTGTTAAATGTAACTAAAGGTTACTTTTCACCTCAGATTCAGAGCTGCCCTCCCCATGTCAGCCCAGAATGGGTTTAATTTCCTCTGAAATTCCCAGTCGTCTCGCAGAAGGGTTTGCGCATCAATACTGGGTCTCCATATCGAGACCAAAAGCTGTTTCCCAGCTCATAGAGACGCTGACCCTCTCCTGAACCTTGGCTTTGTGCGAGGTGCTTCTCCTTTGGCAAACAAGGGCGAGCCTGCTGCTCCGTTTCAAAAAAAATCACGCTTGCGCTAAAAAATGTGAGCAAGTTTCTGTTTGCACTGTAAACTTTAAAATGTGCGAGTGTTTTCTCGCCCAGATTTGCAAGAGAAGCCCAGAACACCACTGACATTTTGGGCACTGAAGGGACGGGGCAAGCATTGACCTCACCTATTTGCTGTTGTTGCCTTTAATGTGTGATCATAATTTAAATGTTATACTTGTCCCTTGATGGACGATAAGAAAACCTTCCCCTTTCCTCAACTGCTCTCCCCCCTAAAAGGCTTAACAGTCTGAAAGTAGTCCTGCTTGGAGCGCTCTGCTGTTTCCTATCGATTGCTTTGAATTCAAAATGACCGCTTCTTCTTGCGTGCCTTCATTTCACATAGCTCCCCTCTTCTAAATCTGCGATACGGAGACGAGAATTGGATGGGGGGAAGCGGTATCGGATGCTTGAAAACTTGCACTGCAGAGATTTAATCAACAGCGATAGCTTGTTAATTTTTTAAAAGTACCGTTGGATATCAGAGTAATTATAAAATGCCATCTGCTGTGGTGTGTGTTCGCTGACACATACGGGCTTTTTTCTCTTTGTGTATTTTTTTTTCCCCCTCCCAGGTTCCCCGTACGACTTCATTTCCCTGGAATGGCTGCAGAAATGGCTGGATGAGTCTACTCCTCCGAAGCCTATAGACAACACAGCCTGCCTGTGTGTGCACGGCAAGCTCCATCCTGATAAAATATCCATTATGAAGAGGATATCGGAGTACGTGGCTGACTTCTTCTACAGGCGGTACGGAGGAGGGCCCCGGCTGAACGGTAAGGTGTCAGGCTGGAAGACACCCTCTCACGTGCTGAACGTGTTGTAGAGCCTTGTTGTGGTCCCATCCCTGTTTTGAGCCATCCTTTATCATCATAACTTCATTTCTGCACATAGCTTTTGCGCTGCGCTGTTATTTCCGGGTGATTTTTTTTTTTTTTTAATATTACCTAATTGTTAGCATTCAAACAAACGCAGTTAGTCTAATTGCAGGCTCTGTCTCCTACCCGAGTTCTGCTCTCTCTAGGAAGAGAAGCGCATGGAGGAATTTCTCAGAAAGCAATGGCGCGTTTAGGTTGGAAAACGTGATCCTGGGATGGTTTTATGAAGTTGATTCCAGAAAATAACAAAACTTGCACATGTAGCCCCCCCCACCCCAGACTCTTGAAAATCATTTTCCGTGCCTGCAGCACCTACAGATCCTGCGTGGGCAGCGTTTCGCGCAGCGTGCAGATCTCTGCTGCCTCTAGCCAGCAGCCCGCGCTCCGGAGCAGCACGATGCGCGCCGGGCGAGAAAATCATTTACTGTCCTTCACCTCCAGCCTGTCCTGAGCTGTCTCACGCGAGCGCTGTGTGTACCTGGGAGCCTTTGTGCTTGTCTCGCAGGCATCTGTCACGCATTTTGATTTTTGGGGTCAGCCCAGCCCCTACAGTCTTTGGGCATCCCTTAATCGAGCCCCAAGCCTAGTTTCTTTTATAAAGGAGCTCAATAACTCCCACTGAGACCAAATTAGCTCAGCTCCTACTAGGAGCTTATAGGGAAGAAACGCAACCGGCAGAAACTGCTGTGACGCAGGCAGCCTTTGTTGGGGGCAGGGGGGGGAGAACCAAACCAGGCCAATGTTTATTAGTCAACTGGAAGATCGCCTGCAGGTTTTTTTTTCGTTGAGTACGGCTGGGAGGCACGGATCGGATGCGCCGCTTCCCTGGGTGCGACCCTCTTGTTCCCAGATGAAAATATAGACCCAGCTGTAGGTTTTCCATTCTTCTTGGTCCAGTGTAGCTTTGCGGGAGAGTTGTTTTCTTCTGATTTTAAGTGGCAAAGTGCCACAATACGGTTGGGTTTGTTTTCCTTGCATATGCCTAAACCCTCCTGCCTTTTGCTTCCCGTGGCTGTACGTTGGCATGAGCTGGCTTGCAGCTGTAACTGCAAACTGTCGATACCAGCGCTGTGAAGCTAGCGGAACAGATCACACCTCATCGGAAGCATTTTACGCTTATTTAAGCTTCAAATGTGGCCTGATCTGGCAGTAACCCCAGGGATCTCCTCATTTCCACGTGAAATCTCCGGTGGTGAGGCGGGATAGTTGGTACATACCTGTCTGAGGGCATTCAAATCAGCGAAGGGGCTCAGCCACACAATAAATACTGTAAATTGTGTTTCTTTCCCCCCCCCTCACCCCAGTCAAAGCACTTTGCAAGGACTGCGTGGTGGAAAGGTGTCGAATCCTGCGACTGAAAAACCAGTTAAATGAAGACTACAAAACCGTTACGAACTTGCTGAAGATAACAGTCAAGGGGTATGTAAGTCCTGACAATTTCAAACGTTGTCAGAGATATTTTTTTTTTTTACTGCTTAAATAGCTTTTTTTTTCCCCCAAAACATTTTACTGTTTGGGCTCCGAAAGTGAACGGAGTTGGGATTCGCGGTGCCAGTGCTGTTCTCTCTCTGCAGGAATGACGGGTTTTGGGTGGGAAAGGCGTCCTTGCGCAGCTGGCGTCAGTTGGCTCTGGAGCAATTAAACGAGCAAGACGAAGACGCAGAGCACAGTAACGGAAAAATGAATGGAAATGCACAAAACAAAGGTAGTTCTGCCGCTGTGGAGACCCACCAGCTCTGACTGATACCTCCCGACAAAAGACACGTCAGGTGTTCCTGTAGCTGTTTTGCTTCCCTTGTATGAGTAGGGAGGAAAGGATAATAAATCAAATAAAAAAGCTCCTTCGTTTAAGGAGCTTTTTTATTTGATAAGCTTCAAAACTGCTGGGTGATCTTCGTACCCGGAGAAGAAGATGAGGTAATAAGTAGTTTTACAAAGCTGTGTAGAATTACCGCTCCAGGCACGTGAGCTCTTCATCCACTTATCTGAATGCGAGAGCACAGGGGAGGAAGAAACAGGAAAATTACCTTGGGGAAGGGATGAAGATGTTTATTGGGAAGTTCTGTGGATGAAACAGCCTGGCTCTGGCAAAACACAGCCTAGGAAAAAAAAAATAATCATGAATTGGACTCTCTCCTGTGCCCACATCATGAGTCTGTGAGAATAGATGGGGTTTTTATTTGCCTTCTGCTCTTTAAACCTTTGGAAACTGGTTATTTTGTGGAGCTTTTTGTTGGCGTGACTGAGGGCAGGAAGGTTGTTTGAGTGCAACGGGAGCTGATGGACTGATGGCATTGATCTTGGGCGCGAAGGAGAACGGCACAGCCCTCCTGATAAGGGTCCTTCATTCCTGGCTGGTCACCTTGGTTTCACAACAGGTTGCAACTCCCGGTAGGACGTTAGAATTGCTCACAAGCCAACGGGCTCGTTAGGCGCATCATTAGAGACTTACTAACACATTATTGTGTTGGTGATGCTCCAATTCAGCGGCCAGCACTTCTGTCTCTGGAGCTATGGTTCTTATGGTTCTTAACTATAATTTCTACATTAATGTGGGGCTTGTCAACCCCCTGGCAGGCTCCCCCTTAGTTTGTCAGGCAGCATCTGGTTTAGATCAGTGTCTGCAAGGCAAAGAGCGGACTAATATTTTTCCGGGAAGGTTTCTGCTCCATGCCCTCCTACCTAGGCTGTGTTTAGGTTAAACTCTGCGATCTTTGGGAGCAGCGAACCCCTGGGGTGGTTTAGCCGGAACAAATGCATCCTTTGTAATCTCACAAAGGACCGTCTTGTGCACCGTGCACTTCAAAGCACTCCTACGTGGCCTGTAGGCTGTAATCCCGCCTGCCCAGAGGCCGAGACATTGGAGAATAACAAATTTGCTTCCAAAGTCTCCCTTGGGTTAAGGGTTTTGCCGCAATTTGAAAGGCAACCGTGCTTCTTGCCCCTAAAGATTTTTTTCCTTTCCTTGGGAGGGGAACTCTGTGCAATCGCCTTGTATTTTTTTTTTTTATTATTAGATGAATCAAATGAAGAGAAGAGAGAGGAGGAAGAGGAATTAAATTTTAATGAAGACATCGTTTGCCCACATGGTAAGTCTCTACGGGGGAATGGAGCTGAATATATCTGTTGTTGCCCACTGCTCGAGACATTAACCTTGTAGCCTTTGCTCCATCTAAGGCCAACATGAGTAGCTCCTGAGGAAATGCACTTTATTCTCGTTGGCCTGGTGTTTCTTGACACTCAGACCTTGAGCTTTTATTTGCGAGTGCCATCACACGGCAGCCTGAGTTTTGTAGGGCAGTGAAAGGGGCGTAAACGCAGGGATGCCGCGGAAGGGAGCCTCTCTTCCTCTCGCTAACCAAGCGGCGCAATGGAGCGAGGGCAGCACCAAGGATCTGCAGCCGCGGGGAAGCTCTGAGAACATCAGGAGATAAACAGGTGGTTTAAATCAGTCAAGATGGGAGCTGAGAGTATCCATTTATTCTCTTGGTTCACACGAAAACAGGAGCGCTTACCTAACAACTGTAGAAACATGGGCTTATCTGGGAGCGGCTGGGACCGCTAAGGATATTGATTTACCAACCTGCTGTGCTTTGGTGTCTGTTTACATAAGGTTTTGACCCGATGTTAGTTGTTTTGCTCAGTGACGGTTCATTAGCTACATCCTTGGCTACCCTGTTGTTTAAATCTCACTTTTTTTTAGCGTGTGTGTCGTTCCCAGACACAACTGTTCCAGCAAGCTCTGTTTGGTGGCATAAATTTCCCTGCCAGGGATGCTCAATCTTGTTCCTAGTAAGAAAGAAACATGCCATAAATTAGCAACGCACCTCCTGTCATCAAGGCTAATCAAGGCTGTAGAGTAATGGCTTGATAAAGGCTCATTTTAAAGCAGAGTGGTTAAGCACTTTGTCACGCTCGGAGCTGTTTTTCAGAGCCTTTAATGCTGTATTTCCCACTGCCGCGAGGCTGCTGCTGTTCAATAAAAGCGTGCGACGTGGTGATGAAACATTTAATGTAGACAGACATGATAGAAATAGGCCTATACGCTAGTAAATCGCTAGTTGATCTGTGACTTTGGGTCATATCAGAATAAATAATCTTAAATCTGGGGGCTGCTGGCAGATCAGATTTCATTCTCTTGAGCTGACCTCTGATTACTCATGGAAAACAACCTTTCCACCTTGAAAATTTCCCTCTGGAGCATATCGGTGAATCTGGAAGTCTGGGTCCTCCAGCCTTAATTTTGCTGCAGAGGAAGTTCCTGCCTTCATGGCAGGCTGTGGAAAAGCCGGTGCTTTATCTGTCAGGTCTGGCTGCCCTCCAGAAATGCCACCTGGGCCTTCCCTTCAGAAGTCCCTTTGCATCTTTGTCGCGATTTCTCACTCTCCGCTAGCTGCCTGACCCCAGCGAATAATTTTTTCCAGATAACCAAGGGAAGATTTCCCCAATTTCCCAAGACTTACTAAGGGAAGACGTGCCCAAAAACGTCTCTCTGGATGGCAGGAGGGGGAAGCAGGGTCAGCAGTGGTTTGGATCATCTTCTTCCAGATGGCAAAGCACTTGTTACCCGCACAGCCAGATCTGATTTTTTTTTTCCACCTCTTTCGCTCAATGGCGTATTAATCTGTTTTCATTCATCACACGGTGTCAAGGCGCTTATTTGTACAAGCTCGGGGGTTCCCCCCCCCGCCCCAATGCAGGCTCTGGAAAGCGGCCTGGTCCTGCCTCCTCATATGGTAAAGCCAGGCCGTTTGCTCATGTTTGATGAAGAACAAGTGGCCAAGCGCCTCATCGAAGCAGTCCAGCCCGACCTTTGGTTATTAGAGGAAAAGCGAGAGAGGAGCATTGCTATTTTTTTTTTTTCCCTGCTTCAGGGCTGGCAGAAATCCAGGCTTGGCCGGAGCGAGGAAAACTGATGGGTCTGTGGGGCTGAGGAGCTGCTTAAAGAGCTACCGGAGGGTGGGGAGGAAGGAGCCTTTTCTCCCCGTCTCCTTTTTGTAGCTCTCCAGGCTGTAGAAATACAGCACCGTGACCTCGCAGTTGCTGTTTTGCTTCCCTCTTGCTGGCGAAATCCCCGTTGAGGCGTGAATATTCCCGTGCCGCCTCCAAATCCGGTTTGCATCTCGGTGTTGCAATGACTGTTCCCCTTGTTTCTCCCCGCGACAGACGGGCCTTGACTTCCCAGCTGCTGTCTCGCGGGGAGATGCGGTTTTGCTTTCCCCTTGGCGATCGTCGGCCCTGCTGGGATACCCGAGCCCTCGCCTTCTCCCATTTTCCCAAGCCTTGTTTGTCTGCTGGAATGCGTGTCGTCATGTGTACGCGTGGTGTCCAGACGCGTGAGCGTGACCTTTCTGCTACGGCTGTCGCTAAAATGACAAACGCCTCATGCTAAACTGTTCTTTGAGGGGGATTTTTGAGCTGCTTGAGCATCAGGATACATAATCCAGCAGGCTGGGGGATAGCTGACAAATCTTGCTTTGGACCTTCACACCCCAGGTGTTCCCTGGAGCAGATGTAGGGTGGCAAACCTGTCTTTTTTCCAGATTTTTACGTGCTCAGATAGGGCATGCAAAGCCCTCGGAGATTATACGGCAGCAATTTTGTTTTTCAAGAGTGCGTAAAGCACCTGGCTCCTGTTTTCGTGGGGCACGGGGTTAGTCTTTAGCTTGGTAAATGGAGTCACTGTAAAAATGTAACTGTAGATAGCCAAGATCAGAAAACAGCAGCCCTGTGCCCTCTTTGGCTTGCCCTTGCTTTTCTGAGCATCCTTTTGCCACTGCTTGTGTTTGATCAGCTGCTTGGGTTCACGAGCTTGGAAATCTAAAGGACGTTTATTTGAATTGAAATCGTAAATTTTTTTTTGTTCCTGTCTAAACGAGGAAATGATAAAGAAGTTGAAGGTGACTGTGTGTATTAGTTGTGCTCTCTTTTTTGCTGACGTGGTGTTGGCTGATACCCTGTAATCTCCTCAATCTAATGAGGGCTGCGCGACATCGCTGAGCGCGTCAAGAACAAAGCCCTTCTCCTGGCTCTCTCTCCCCGCAGGTGACCTGTGCATATCGGAAAACGAACGGAGGGTGGTTTCGAAGGAAGCCTGGGAAAAACTCAAGCAATATTTTCCAAAAGCCCCTGAATTCCCAAATAACAAAGAGTGCTGTTCCCAGTGCAAGGTATTTGAATGAACGTTGTCCTTTTGTTGGCTGTAAAGACATGGTCATATTTCTGGTTTTCTTTATAATAACGACCCAGTGCAGCGCAGGAAAGTGTTGTCACCTTTTAATAACAGCTGGGAACTGAAGCTGTGGTGTAATTAACTGTTTCATGCAGATTTTGGAGCGTGAAGGGGAGGAAAATGAAGCCCTGCATAAGATGATGGCCAGCGAGCAAAAGACTTCTCTCCAGAACCTTTTCCACGATAAATGCAGACCTTGCCTGGGCAGCTGGCCTCAGGTACGGGGAGGAGGGCGGCGAGGGGAACGTAGTGGGTCTGGGGGGAGGGTTTCATGAGCTTTTATCCCACTTCTAAAAAATTTTATTCCACCTGCGAGAGAGACTGCCCGATCATCATTCGCTCGGTCGGAGCTGTGCCAGGGCAGCTTACGCGTGTGTTGTGCCGAGGTGTGATTTCCCCCGATTAGCTGCGCTGGCGCAACGCCCTGCTAAAGATAACGCGAGAACGGCTCGTGTGCCAGCATCACTGTCGCTGGCCCCGGCTCAGAGAGATAAGCAGCGACAATATTGCTGCTGCGGTTATATCCGCCCCCTAGAAGGAGCGAAATGGCACGGCCGTGCCGGTGGAGGCGGCTTTCCACCGCCTTCCTGTGCACGCCAGGCTTTTGCTGCTGGGCGGACAAAATTCCGGCATCCTCCTACATCGCGAGAGCTCGGGGGGAGCTTCCCTAAACGCTGGAGCCTTGCAAATAGGAGCGATCATCGTGTGAGACTTCTTGTAGCAGGCTTCTCAGTACAAGCCTGCAGCTCTCCGGGACCTTCCTGGAGCTTCGAGGAGGCTCAAAAGAAATGGCACAAGCTGTTGGCTCCGCTCCTTGGCTCCCAGACGTCTCGCGGCGCTGATTAATGATTGACTCTTAAATCCTGCCAAGCTGCTTTGGCAGGTGTCTACCTCCCTCGCTCCTACATGCGAGGGCAGTTTGCCACTCCCGGGTGCCTTCTCCAGCCGGGAATAAATATTCAGGTCAACACGGATCCGTGTCTCGGAACCGGGGAGTCCAAAAGGGTTTAAATGGGAAATGTTCAGTGCTGAGCTGGGGAGCTGCCAGGTCTCGCTGGTGGTATTTAAGGGCAGTATCGGGTTGGATCTGCTTTTGTAGGTGATGGAAAAGCTGGAGCCTCATTGCCATGGGGCAGCTCAAAATATGAGGGTCCCTCCAGGCAGCGAGGCTACGTCGTCCCTTCCCTTGGAATTTCCCAAGGGAGCCTGAGAAAAAAGAGCTGAGGATCTTTCCCTTAAGCTTTTTGAGTTTTCCTGATCCAAAATAGTTGAGGTTCAGGGAAGAAAATAAGCAGAGCGGTTTAATCTAGAGGAGATGAAGGGTGATTGAAAAATATATCTATTACTCAGGCATGCTGAATTTTCCTGCAGAAAGATGGAGTGAGCCCTTAAATCCTCATTAGGGGAAGTGGTGAGGATAGGTGAGCATGGAAGTGATTTTGTCACCCGGCTCTTTAGGATGGAGGTGGTTTCTTGTCTGCTCCAGCGGCCTATCTAATGATTGGGACAGGAAGACAAGGGTTTATCCTAAAACCACTGCCTCGTGAGGGTGCAGCGCTGTGGATTTGAATCCCTGCTGCTGCCCAAAGGAGAAACTTCTGGATTTTCCTGGATGAAGCAAAGGAGGGGGGTTGGGGTGGTCTCGCCCCACACCCAGGGGGTGCAGAGAGGCTTTAGACCCTGAGCGCCCAGCGAGAGAAAACACGGTGCTGGGCAGTCAGAGCTGCTTCAGGGGAAATGACTGTTTCCTGCTGCAAATTAAAGGTAATTGGATCTAAAACTAAATTAACTTTGTAATAAACACGAGATTAGTAATGGAAGTGCTTAGTACTTGATCCCAAATTATTTTACTTGGCTTTCCCAGCGCGCTTGGATGGAGTTGTCATGGTAAGAACGCCGAGATCTTCGAGAGAATGAGCGCTGCAGAAAAAGCCGAACAGTCATCGCTTCTCTATTGTTGGATTAATTAAAAAGGCTCTTTCCCCCCCCCCCCCTCTTTTCACCTCCAGGAGACAGATGAGCTGTATATTGTTTCGCAGTTCTTTGTAGAAGAATGGAGGAAATTTGTCAGGTAACTTGGCTTGAAATTTTTTTGGGTGCTTTTTATTCCTTTTGGAGGGGCTGTAGATAATGATTTGGCTTTCGAATCCCGGTGAGGTGTGAGGTTACCTGTGGTTTGCCGTCGTGCAAACAGGGAAGCTGAGTTTTGCAGGACTCCTATCAGTTGTAATACATTGTAAGAAACTGAATTTCCTTGTTTACTGTGTCTTAACCAGATGGTCGGATTAGATTCGTAACCCGATTAGTTTTTTCATCTGTCTGGAGCTGTACCCTAGGCAGAGGTCACCACTCAGCCCTGTTTCCCTGGGTTGCTGGTGGCAGGAGATGGAAATCTCCGCCAGAGAGGAGAGCGATTTTGCAACGCATGGGAATGCAGATCTGATTTCCGCATCGATAGTAGTTTTAATATTCCCTGTTGGCATGCCTTCTGTAAAGATTCACCTGTGATTTCTTCTTGGCTGCCCTGTGGAGTTGTGGTTTCTGTGAAATAACCTGAGTGAGCTTTGCAAACCGCTTTCCTTTGCCCGCGCAGGAGGCCGACGCGATGCAGCCCCGTCTCCTCAGTAGGAAACAGTGCTCTTCTCTGTCCCCACGGGGGTCTCATGTTCACCTACGCTTCCATGACCAAAGAAGACTCCAAACTGTGAGTTTCTTCTCTTCACGGGTGCCTTCGTCTCTGGCGAGCCTTGGGGAACGTTCCTGGAGGCTCGCTGAGCTGCAGCAACACGAATCCTTTCCCTTGAGTAAAATTAACACGTGCGCTTTCTCAGGCCTGCCATAGCCTTCATGCAAGGCAAGACCTAAACCGTCGAAGGATGCTGGGTCAGGGGGGAAAAAAAAAAAAGGGAGCTTACTTCAGCTTGGCTAGTTCCTAACAATAAACTACCCTGAATTTGACCGGGGCGTAGAAACATCCGGCTTCCTTAGGATTTGCTTTCCGTGAGACTTACCCCCGCAGCGCTGGACGCTGGGCTGGAGTTCATGCTCCATAGCGTTGCTTCTGCAATGATGCAGAACTAAAAGTAGCAGATCTTCCACTCCTCTCCTCCTCCATCCTCCCTCCGGCGTGACTGGAGCAGAACAGCGTCACTAATAACATGCTGCTGTTCCCCTGTTATCTTGGGTGTACAGGCCCTCCCGCGTAGCTGGAGTTGGGGATTGATTTTTGCAGCTTTTCTTTCGTTCACGGACTAAAAAACAAAAGGGGAGGCTGTTCGGGAGCTCGGGGCTTGGCTTTTCCATGTCATAAAGCACATTCTTGTTCCTTTGCACAGTATAGCTCTGATATGGCCCAGCGAGTGGGAGAGGATTCAAAAACTCTTTGTCGTGGATCATGTCATCAAAATCACCCGAATGCAGGCTGCCGGGGCGGACCCCGAGAGCGCACTTTACGTCTCTGAGCCCAGTGAGTGAATGTTTCACCGCTGTCTGTGCTCCGTTCTTTTGTTAATTGTTGCCAATTCAACATGTTGCCTTTGTAGCTAAGGGCTACCAAGATGTTGGGGGGATGGAACACCTCTCTGATGAAGAAAGGCTGAGGGATTTGGGTCTCCTCAGTCTGGAAAAAAGACGACTGAGGGGGGATCTTATCAACGCTTATAAATACTGAAAGGGTGGGTGTCAGGAGGATGGGGCCAGGCTCTTCTCAGTGGTGCCCAGTGACAGGACAAGGGGTAACGGGCACGAACTTGACCATGGGAAGTTCCACCTAAACATGGGAAGGATCTTCTTTCCTGTGAGGGTGGCAGAGCCCTGGCACAGGCTGCCCAGAGAGGTGGTGGAGTCTCCGTCTCTGGAGACATTCCAAACCCGCCTGGACAGATTCCTGTGCCACCTGCTGTGGGTGACCCTGCTCTGGCAGGGGGTGGGACTGGATGGTCTCCAGAGGCCCCTTCCCACCCCAACCATTCTGTGATTCTGTGGTTCCCTGGGAAGTAGTTATTTTTTGGATAAAGGGTCAGATCTAAGGGGATCCCGAGCTTGACAGAGCCCCTTGGGGTTAGTGGTGGGAGGCTTTGGGCAGATGTCTCCAAGGAGCTGAAACAATTAAATGCATTTTCCCTTTGTGCCTTCCCCAGAACTCTGTCCCGAGTGCAGAGAAGGGCTGTTATGCCAACAGCAGCGAGACTTGCGTGAGTACACCCAAGCCACCATCTACATCCATAAAGTGGTGGATAATAAAAAGGTATGGGCTCTCTCCCTCTGTCCTTGCTCATCCTGGCTCCCTTTCATTTTAACGGGAACTGCACCGCGTACCCAAATGACCATCCGAACTACGGGACCGGCTATCACAGCCTGCCACGTCCCTTTGGGGCTGGGACCTGCTGGTGGGGACCTGCGTGGCCCGTGGTGGTGGTGGGCAGGGCTGCTCTCTGCAGGCAAAAAGCACCCGGCTCTGCGGCGCGGGGAAGCTCTCTCTTTGGCAAAAATAGCAAATGGGAAAACTCTGGCTGTAGCTACTCTGAAAAAATTTGGTCTCCTCGAAGCTTCCTTTTGCCAAACCGAATCTTTTGCGTTATCTTCATGGATCTTCCCAGCTTTGATTATTTCAGACAATGTGGTAACTGTTTTTCTGTCTTCATAATTGTGTTATCAGGCTCTACCTGTTTTCCTCCCCCTCCAGTATTTGTCATTTCCTTTCTTGGTTGCTCAAGTGACATTTATTCCTAGATAGAAATAAGCTCCTCAACCTCCATGCTGATAAAATCGCAGTGGACTTAGAGATGCTTCTTGAGATCCCCTACGAAGCTGTCAATTTATGTCTCTGCTTTACTGGTGGTTTAAGGGATCAGTGTTAGATCTAGAATTGGTTTTACGGGTACCCGAGAGCTGGTTAAAGTCAGCTGTCCTCCTTAGGGCTTGTTTGATGCTTTAAGGAGGAAACCAAGGCTCTGGGTGAGCTTGGATAAAGATGTTCTCTGCTCCTTTGCAGCGTGGGGTGGGGGTTTTTTTTGCCTCTCAATTCCCGCCTCCCTGCCAATCTAAGGGAGGAGCTGGAGCCCGGAGAACTGCAGGGTGCCGGAGGCCAGACGGGTTTCTGCCTCGAGTGTGAGAAGCAGAACACGCAGCACTGTCTTGAGCCATATGCTACGGGCTTTCGCCCTGTCTGGAGGCTGAATCCTGAGGCCGTATCTTGGCTCCCGTGCAGAGGAGGGTGGTTGTTTCTTTTCTGGTGCTGGCCAGGACTGTGCTCACACATGGGGCTGGCAAAAAAAAAAAAAAAACCAAACCAGGCAGCTCTTCTTTGCTGAGCAGCTGGAGTTGGAGAGATGGGGCAAGAGCTTGCCTGCCAGATCCCTCGTTAAGGGGGCAGCCTCAGCGAGATGCGAAGGAGCCATAATGCCCACCAGTGGCGTGGCAATGCTGCCAGCAAGGGCTGGGGATGGTGGCACTCGAAGGCGCTGCTTCCTTCCCTGCCGCTTTTGATGTGCAAAGTCGGGGAGTGTTTCCCATCCCCTCGCCCCTGCTCTTCCCCCTCCCTCCGTGACCTCCTTCGCTGCCATAGCAAAGCTGCGGCCGTATGAAATCAGCGTAGGGCGGCACTGCTGGAATCCAGAGGGCTCCGGGGAGGCTGCGGTTGGTGCTGGATGTTTGGGGACTATGATTGCATCGTTAATTGCAAATACATTGATGGAGAAGCGGGCTCTCAGACATCCGGGATGGAGAGCGTGCCGGTCTCCTGGGCTCTTGCAAACCCCAGCTCCAGCCGGAGCGTAGATGTGAATTCAGGTCCAGCAGATCCGTGCCTACTGGAGTGACTTACGCAGAACCGAACATCCTTTTTATTTATATGTTTTTGTGTAAATTATTTAGATTTCATTTACTTACAGCCTCCAGACCCATAAATAATGGTGCTGAGTGCCTCTGTCGAGCCGCTGCAGGGATGGATAAGTGTCTTAATTTACAGATAATATTCCTTTCTGCGTGTTAGGGCTTTCATAATACACTTAGATGAACTGGAAGCAGCCAGCTAATGGGAAAGAAATCAGTCCAGGCCCCTGGAGACTTTCCCTTTGCCTAGAGAGGAGGGAAGGTCCTGAGCCGCAGGAAGCACCTGCAGTTCAATGGAGCAGCTCGTTCTCCCGAGCCCAATCCCCCTGTGGTCCCATGCAGCTGGGGAGGGGTGGAGGAGACGTTCCAGAGCATGTGGAGCAGATCCCTGGGTTATTCCCTGGATGGAGGTGGCATCCCGGAGGTCTCTGCAAGCTGTTTGCTTGTGATGTGACAGTCGGGGGTTGACGCTGTGGGGTTAGTTACAGAGACTGATTTTTATGACTTCAGGTAATGAAGGACGCTGCTCCGGAGCTGAACATGAGCAGCTCGGAAGCTGAAGAGGAAAGGGAGGAAAACAAGCCAGAGGGGGAGCAAGACCCAGATTTTAACCAGGTAGAGATCAAAAATACTGCCAGGTTCCTCGGTTTTTCCATCATCCTCTTGAGTCAGCGTGACAGGAGAGCCCCCCCTCCTCTGCGCACCGCCAGCAGCCGAAAACAACAACCTCTTAAATGGTCATTTTTAACGTTTGCGCCGCACCATTGCTTTGGGTTCAGAGAGATCAAATATTGATGGTGACTCATACGCCTGGCTGGTAATCCGCCCCACGTTAGCGTTTAGGAGCGGGAACTGAGGTTTCGAGGCGAGACTTTTGGGTCCTCTGGACGCTTGCATGCGGCGGTTTGCTTTCCACGGGGCTTTGCAGCGCTTCGTGCCTTCCCTCGCGTCGCCGACTCGCCCAAAACGCAGCCCCAGGGTAAGAGGAGGGTGTATTTTCCGCAAATCCCGAACTTAAGGTCTTGATTTTTTTTTTTTTTTTCCTCTTGTTTCTAGGCCAACGGTGGTGCGAAGCGCCAGAAGATCTCGCACCAGAACTACATCGCTTACCAAAAACAAGGCATCAGGCGGAGCACCCGGCACCGGAAAGTCAGAGGGGAGAAAGCACTGCTTGTTTCTGCTAATCAGACACTCAAAGAGCTAAAAATACAGGTAAGGTGATTTTTCCTCCAAGGAATGAGCCGTCTCCAGTAGGAAAAACACAAAAAAACAGAGCGCGTGGCTGGGAGGGGATGAAGGGAGAGTCTAAAATCCCCTGTGGCATGGAAAAGTGCGGGGTTGCTCTCGGAAGCTGGGGTGGGTTTTTTTGCGTAGCTCGGTGGCGGTGGTTTGTGGTATTTTTTTTTTTTTTTCCCTCCGCACACAACCAGCGTGTCTCATTGTGTTGGCACAGATCATGCATGCATTTTCAGTTGCTCCCTTCGACCAGAATTTGTCCATCGACGGGAAGATCCTGAGCGATGACACCGCCACGCTCGGCAGCCTAGGAGTCATCCCCGAGTCCGTCATTTTATTAAAGGTAACGTGAGGCTGCGGCCGCTGCAATGAAGTCGAATAAAGCAGAGGATTGAACTATTTTTGTACAAGCGGAGAGAAGTGTGCCGCGGTGCGTGTGAAAACCGTCCTGCCCTAGACATGCCCACTCGTGCCTGCACGCTGGTCTAATTTAATGAGCTCCTTCTTGGAGAAGCCAAATCCTCTTTTATTTTTCATTGAAGAGCATTTATTAGCTGGCGTTTGCTGCTGAGCCGCGCACGTACCAGCCCAAAAACATGGCTAAATTAGGGAGCGAGTCCTCCCGTCTTGTTCTCAGAAGGCATTTGGGCAAGAGCCCCGTTCCCCGGCACCGTCGACCCATTTTTGCTTCCTTCCTCATTAATCCCTTGCTCCGCTTTATTTTCCAGGCTGACGAGCCAATTGCGGATTACGCGGCAATGGACGACGTTATGCAAGGTGAGAGTGGGAGAGGGGGGAATGCCTGGAAGCTTTTTGGGGTGAGGGAGGGCGCCTCGCCGCTGGCATTTTGGGAGACGCATTGGTGGCCAAGGCTTGGGTTGGATTTGGGTGGTAAAGGTAGAAAATCAAGGCTTTGGAGCTTCGCTGTCACCGTGTGACCAAAGATCCTTTTAGAAACGAGTGGCGGGAGACTTCTAACGCCATGCCTTTTTCTTTCCGTCCACAGTTTGTATGCCTGAAGAAGGATTTAAAGGTGAGTTTGGTGGGTTTTATTCCTTCTCCCTTTATTTAAGCCCACGCTGACTCCATCCCGTAAGCGTCCTCACCCTTGGGTGGGTGTTTTTCCTCCGCAGGGACTGGTTTGCTTGGACACTGATGGTTTTCAACGCGCTGGAGCGACCAGAAGGGAAGAGGATTTTTGACATGGTAGGGCATTAAAAGGAAAAAAAAAAAACAAAACAAAACAAAAAAAAAACCAAACCCAAAAAGGTGGATACACGACTGAACTCTTTGACTCTTCCAGAAGGCAGAAACCCATCCTGAAATGACTGCCCCCCNAGAGGGGTTGGGGTGCGCTCCGTGGAAACCATCCCGCTCTGCTCTCCGGTCGCTCCTTAGGCGTAACCTGCTGACGGATAATCCTGGCTCTTCATCCGCTATTACTCCTTCAGTACAGCATGGAAGTANCCCGGCTTCCAAAAAAAAAAAAAATGCCTTATGTCAAAGCAGATTGCACTGAAGGATACCCTGCCTTCGAGAGAACGTTCCCCGTTTTATATTTAAGGAAGCGCCGGGAAGGTTTGGGAAGTTTTTAGCCGCAGTAGGGAGCGATGCGGGGGTTTGGGGGCGAGGGGGAC
>VWZL01000265.1:967495-983719 GCA_013396915.1 Stercorarius parasiticus | reverse complement strand
GCACACACACACCCCCCCACCCCGCGTTGGGCCTGCGCCTTCCTTAGCCCCCCTCCCCGCGGGGGGAGCCGGGCCCCGCTCTGCCCGCCCCCCCGACCCGCACTCGACCTCCCGGGGTGACGCCGGGGGGGGGGCGCGGACGCCCGGCGCTGGTGGGGCTGCGGTGGAGCAAACCCAGCCTGACATTTAAAATAAAGAAAAACCCCCAAACCGGCGCTGACATCGATGCTGGTTTTAAATTAATATTTCACTTGTGGCTAAGGTCTGTTAAAACTGATCATTTTTAAGTTCAGGGCATTAAATGTCTCTTCATTTCAACATCTTATGGAAAAGTAATAGCCATTGGAGGGAGGGGAAAAAGTTGGCCCGATTTGAATACCCTCCGTGAAGTCTTTAAACATGTAAAAGGACTGCTTTCAGAGAGGGAATTTTACCTGTGTTGAAGCCCCTGTGGGATCGGGGCCTTGGAAAAGGCTAATATTTTATCAGCTGTTGTTTGCATCCGTCAAAGTTTGTGGGTAACTTGATAAATGTTAAACAGGGAAGCATAAAGTGCTGGTAAGGCCAGACTTGGAGATAACGGTGCATTCAATAGCTTAATTTCACAATTAGTTTGCTATATTATTGGAAGCAAATCATATTTCACTGTGCCTACACCAGTGCTCTATTTTTAGCCCTAATGTAGCTAAAAAGGAGGAACCTACTGAGATGTATTATAACATCGAATATGAACAATTCTGTTCTCTCTCTTTTTACTCATTTCGTGTCATACATCTGGTTTGGAATACAGCTAATTTATTAATCGAGCAGAGCTACTGCGGATGGGTTGGAGGCTGCAATTCCAAGGCAGAGGAAAAGAAAGTTCCCTGCAACTCTGCAAGTAACCCAGCAAATCACAGTTATGCAAAAAAGGACCCAAGCACATTGGCTGGTCTATCAATAACTGCCGTACCGAGCACAACTATTTTCTGTTAATTTATAGTAACGGTGTATTTGGCTGATTGGTTGCACTTCTTTTGTCTTACTCTTCCTGCTATTCTTTTTTTTTTTTTTTTTTTCAGGGCAAAGGGGTAAATGAAAAAGGCATCTGAAATGCCTGGAGGTAGCCACAGTCTGTGTGTTGCACCATCATCTGTTTTTTGGGGGGTTTTGGGGTTTTTTTTTTGGTTTTTTTTAAGAACAAAAAGGAGAGAAAAAATAAAATTAAGGGAATATATCTATCTTCTGTCTTCACACCAAATGTTTGATTTCTCCTCCTCTCCCCATTGCGTTACATACAGAGATGGCTGCTGGAAGAATAAAGCACCCTTCCCAGTACATGCAAGATGCTCACAGATTTTCCACAAATTCAGTAGAAACCTCATTTGTTTTCTGCTTGTGGTTCACAGGAGCACTTAGCTTTTTAGTGGTTGACACTATATCTATTTTTAGCAGCATTTTAACAGCTGTCACTAACAACTAAGATCTCATCTTGAACGGGGAAGGGAGATTATCTGTTTTATTTAAAAAATCAAACTACATAATTGTCAGATTATAAAACGCAATTCGGATCTTTATCTGTGAAGAGAAAAGGCTATCTTTTCTCATTACGCCAATTCCGTGAAATAAAAGGACCTACGGTGGGCTTGATAAAACAACGAATGGGCTTTGCGAGGTTTGGAAATAATGCTACTCGAAGGCATACAAATGTATATATAGCACATTTCAAATTTCGTTAAAAGTGGTCCCATTGCTGCCTTCTGCAGCTGTGTCGCGATGGGGGAAAACCGCAAAGAGTCAAGTCGTAGTTTTCCAAGTAGGTCAAGAGGAGCATCGTGGACACCTCCGATGAGCAATTCTCTTCCCTTGCATTAGATTTTATAAGAGGTTAACTCATGTCAGACACATGACACTGAAAGCAGCAGACAGACAAGTGTAAGCCACTCGGTAGCAGATGTTGTCCCTGTTCCTAAAGATAGTGATAAATTTGCTATGGATAATGCATTACAAAACAAGATAGTGCTGAAACCCGGCAAGTGTCAATTTTTCCCTCCTCCCATGCTCAGTAAAGCAAGCGAAGTGGTATTAGGGGCTGCAGGAGCAGCGATGTAGCATAAAAGCAGCCTACTGTACTGTCTTACTTAGAGGTCATGTGCCCTATTTTGAGAACTGAACCAAAGCGGATGAAGTTTTGAGTTGGTTCCAACTAAGGCAGCTGGGCATTTCCCACTTCTCTCCAGCTCCAGCCCAGGAAAGCAGGCGATCACATGGTCACATTTATTATTCCTTTACCCGATGTTATTAACCGTAGATTTAATTTTTATGCCGTTTGGCTAATGTGCTTTTGATTACTCGAGACTTAGAGCCGATCGGGAGGAGTTGCATTTCAGGAAGACACTGGAAAAACACTGGGGATGACAGATGAAAGTTTCCTTTCCCTGTCCAACAGGTGCGAGTCTTCCGAGAGCGGAGTCCACAGTCTCACCAGTTAATTGTGTTAAAGCTAATTTCCTGAGCCATGCTGAATGTCTTTAGAATTCTTTAGAAGCCCTGAGAAAACGTAAGTAAGCATGTTTTCTATATGGTATGCTTATGTTCTCTGAGATACCAATATTTTCTCTATTTAATCTAACTTTGAACAATTTTGATTTTCTAATTATAGATAAATCTTTCAGCTGAGCAACAGAACATGTTCCCTTTTAACCTGGATTCTTTCTCTTCTGCCTTTTTTTTTTTTTTCTTCTTTTTTTAATGCTCCTTAATGGCCCATGTTATAACTGTGGTTGAACCACATCTAAGTATAGTACAATTGCATTTCTAATGCATGTTGGCATTAGCAACCACTTGCTTGCCTAAAGGGCCAAGACATGCATTTGATAACACAGATTTGCAATACATTTAAAATCACAGTTTTTATTGACGATTAGCACCGATAGGTTCATCCAGTTCAAAATGAAAACATCTCACCAAGAATTACTTGTCGTCAGCAGTAGGTCTCGTCGACAATGGTAAGGCAAACGAAGCGCAAGGAATAACACATAGGCAGTACTTTGTATTTTTGTTAGCTTTAATATTGCCGTATCTATTTACCTTGTCCACTTGTCTCCTGTTTACTACTTGCACTATTACTTGTAAGAAAATGTAACTTGTAAAAAACGGAACATTAAAAAAATGGAACATTAAAAAAATTATCATCGCCGCAGAATGCAGACATCTCGGTATTAATGAATTCCAAACAATGAAAGGCAGTGGCAGCTAATTGTATCTTAATATTTATCTACTACCTACTGGCGTTTTTACAGTATCAAATGGTAACTCACGCCGTAATCTGATTAAAATTTTGTAGTAACCATAATAGTACTGCACCTATGCCAAAAATCCAGACATAGTGTTTAAGAGCAGTAAAAATAAGAGAGCAAAGAACACCCTCCAGCACTTAACATATCAAATGCAAATTGGAGGAAATTATTTAATCATTCTATAGGCTAGTTAATTCTGATGATTATTCACAGTTCTAGTAGCAATACTTAGTGTGGAACGAGTTAGTACCAAAATTGTCATGACACCAAGGTCCTAAGTAGAGTCTGAAACTTGCTGTACAGAGGCAATTACCTTCCTGACTGAATGAAGGTGCAGCTTCAAAGCTCCTACAGCAAAAGGAGAATTCTTATGTAATTTTCCAGATTCTTCTATAATCCTGAAATTACCCGGTCTCAGATATTGTGCAATGAGAGACGGTTTGGTATTAACCTGCATGATCACGTTCATTTTGAGACACGAAAGACCTTTGCTTTCTAAATTTTTAAAAATCTTTATTTCCTGGAAAAGAGAGATTTTGGATGGGCTCTCCCCAAAACGCGCTGTGAAGAAGAGACTGAAGAGACTGATGCTATGAAGCTGAGTTAAGAGACTGCTCAGGAAAAGTGTTAATTTAAGACGTGCCAAGACAGAAAAGGAAAAAAAAAAATCTATTGATTTTGGTGGAAGTTGCACTGCTTTCTTAAATAGATGTAGTCTGTTGATTTTTTTCATATATTAAATACTCGCTTCCTATGTAGGCTGTGGTCCAGCTCAAGAGGCTCGTTCAATGGGCCAGCTGGGCTCAAGCTGGGTGGTCGATCTTGCATGACACAGAGAGTTCGTCCTTGTCAGGTATGTGTCAATTTACACAGATTTGGTTAAGAAAGGAGTATATGTGCCATGAGGAACCGTATGTCGGTGTTCTGAGAAAGTGTCCTGGCTTTGAAGATGAAGGTCACACCAGAATTTGTCTGGCCTAGACTAAATATCTTGTAATAAGAGGTCACGCATTCCAAAATTTTCCCATTGTGCTTGCCGATACTTGGCTCACAAGCCAGGAGTGACAGAAATTTTGATGCGTTGGATGGGTTTGTCCCTAATGGCCCCAAACATATGCAAATAAAGAGAGTGATTCCCAGGTGAGAGATGGTAACTCACCAACCCAGTTGCCTGTATATGGTTTGTTCTCTTTTGGTGTGAGCGTAAGTGAGAGTTGCTCAGCTTGGTTTCCGAAAATGATGCTGTCGGTGTATCAGTGCTTGTACAATCCTGGCGCCTGCAGTGTTCAAGTACCACGCAGACATATTTCTTCCAACTTCTGGAAAGAAGAGAAGCATTATCGCTGTTTTTTAGGCAGGGAGTGGAGGAACAAAGAGATTGCAGGGTTTATCTCGGGTCCCCTAAGAAGGCTGTGACACAGCTCGATACTTCCCAAATCCCAGCCCACTGCCTTTCATCACGGGACCAGATTTCCTTTTCAGCCGCTGCCTTCCCAAATTGCTGCGTGAGCATGAGTGACGTCTAGTTAAAACGCATTTGGTTGTTGTCTGGGGAAGGAAAACGCACCGTGGTCTGTTCGAATGTATCCGTTATTGAAATGAATTTAGAAAACCCATATTGTCCAGGCTTTTTACCGTATAGATTAGCAGCAGCTGCTAAAGGTTGACGTTACCTTGCCTGCTCGAGCCTGGTCAGAAGAGTCACATTCCATGAATGTGCAAGAATTTCTGGCATGAATTCTTGTACATGCACATTTACATTTTGGCTTCTGTGCATGCTGTTCGTGTGCTCACCACTTTGAACTCTGATTTTCATGAGCAATTTCGACAACAAAATTCATTCCTTCATATATACCTGGAAAGCAAACACAAAAGAGGCAGGAGCATGGCCAAATGGAAGTAATTTCAAATGTTTTTTCTTTATTTATTTTGCATTCCATTCTCAGCTCTGGCTAGACAGTCACAGAGTAGAAATTATGTACCCCTCTCAAGATTTCTAAAGGAAGATCAGCCAGGACTCCAAGGAGATCTTGTTTGTTTAAGAGTCAGAGTTGGTCCAGGGCAGGAACGACAGAGGGTTTAGCAAACAAATTTCTCCCAACACAGTTCAGTTATGTCCTCTATGCGTGACTTAAAATTGAAAAAAATGAGCCTATTGGAAATCTTTTGTGTTCAACAGCTGTACAGGAGACACGGCTACTCTGAAAGGTAAACTGAGGTGCTGATCTTTTTAATCTGGTTCCTTTGATTCTGTTCTAGGGAAAAGGCACCTGTTGCCGCGATGTTAGTCCTGCAGATGAGCTTCACTTTTCAAGTCCTGAACATTACTCTTTCCACAAAAGGAATGCATAAGGATAATGAAAGGCAGCACAGGATTGTTTAAGGAACTTGAGACACTGAGCTGGATTTGCAGTATTTTTTCTACTTTTATATAATTGTAACAATTGCGATTGTCACATGCTTTACACTGTCAGGAGAGAAAGAATTAGACCTTCTTTTAGCAGGAATCATAAACAAGTGAATAAATAAACTGGGCAGTACACTCCACGTGTGCATTTTTATTTCGGAGCTTATACTGAAGGGTGTCTAGTTCTAAGCAGGTGCTTCCTTGTAAACCCGTTGCGGAGAGCAAACGAGTCCCAGGGACTGTCGCTCCTTGTTGATCGTCAGTGGGCGTAGATGCAGTAGATGTAAAGGTCTATGACTCACTGAGCTTGATAAGGTGAAACCAGAAGAGAGTAGATAATTGCACCATTATAAAAAGAATTATCACAGTTTGATTACAGGGAAAAAAAAATTCTAATGATGCCGTGACTCTTGGGAACTTAACTAGGGGATGAGACCAAAAGTGAGGAGTTTATGTCAAGGAATGGCAAAGTGTCCCCTTTAATTGATCCATTTTAATCAAACATGCCAAAAAGATGATTTCTAGGACTGAAGGTATAATGGGTCAAAACAGCCTAAAGTACTTCCCCATGCCAGTTCTGATTAAAATAAAAAAGAAGACTAATCAAAGAGACAAAATGACACAGGCAAGAAATTTCTGGATCCAGAGATTACTGGAATACATCATAAAAGAGGCGATGCAACCTCCTGCCTTGTGTACGAAAAAGATATTGAGTTCAAAATTGTCCCATCTACTCCAATAATCTGTAAATTGAGGGGGGGGGGAATTGCAGGTAATCCAGGTTGATAGGAGAACTTCAAATACTCAAGGTGATATGAAGATGACATTTCCTTTTGATGGACAGTGAAGAATAATTTGGTGTCACATAACCGAGAAAACATGTATATAAAATGCAGAAAGTATTTGGGCAATTAAGAACAAAAAGCAGATGTGGTATAAGTTAATGAGTATCTATGTCCTTTATAGAGTACATGAAACTTGTCAAGATGGTTTTCATACCAGTAATGACATTGTAAGATACCTACAGTTTAGGCTGCAAAGGTAAAATGAAGCAGACAATGAATGTGGGCATAGAGGACAGTGGTCTCTCCTCATTAATGGTGGTGCAGCACTCGTCTATCCATCCATCCATCCATCCATCCATCCATCCGTCCGTCCATCCATCCATCCTCGCTATGTCAAAGACTTGAAGCACACCAACAAAAGCCTGTCATTTTTGCTTCCCATTTGAGTCTTTGTGTGGAAGTTTTAGTAGTGGTATCTACTAAGGTGCGTAGTAATGCTTAGGGAGGTACGAGGTACCGTAAGTCTCTGGGAAATCTGACCAACAAAATGGGGGGCTTGGGGCACTCCTTCAGGAGGGGAGAGACTCCTTTTTTACAGGGCACTGAACTGAAAAGGGCTAGTGTCAGCTTTGATATGGAGGCTCAGCGTTCTGGCTGGGAGAGCAGAGGGATCTCCACAGTCTCGAGCTGGTCCCTCTCCCTGTGAGATGCCTGCACCTGCAGCAGGTAGAGTCAATGGTGAGCTGGAGCTCTAAGTACAGGGCGGGTGAGATTTCTGTAGCGTGTGAGCCAGGACCACTGCCCTAGGGAGAAAGAGAGTTGAGAACAGCAGTAGTCAGAATAGAAGTGGAGGCAGCAGAAATGTGCTTAGTTTGAAGCATCCCTTTGATAAAGTCCTGTTAGCTCAGTCTGGGTCCAGGGCTTCAGGGGTATGGTTTGATGGGAAGAGACTATCAGGAGTTTTTGAATATCACCTTAAGGATTGTAACAGAGGGGCAACTGTTCACAATTCTCATACTGAAAGTTTATTTCCATGAAGATAGGAAAGGACTGGCAAAGATATCTCGATCCTCAGGTGGAATGGTAACGTTATATGGTTCACATCAAGTGAGAAAGTTGTTTCTTGTAAGTTGGTGTCACAGACAAGATTGGAGGCTCTCCAACACTACGTCCCCATGACCTTGGTAAGGAATAAGACATGGCACTCCACTCTTTTTGTGGACTAGTAGGGAAAGCAGTTCAAAGAAACCTTAGTTTGAGGTGACAGATAGGAGAGTCTGTCAAAACCAGAGAAATGGCTCTCCCACATCCTCCCTTGCCTCTGCTTCCCCAGCTCCCTGCACCTCTGCAATAGCTGAAAGGAAGAGGGACAAATCTTATCCAAAGAGCGTCTGCAAATGACAGCATATGCCTTCAAGTATGTTCAGTGGTTATTCCTTGGTTGATGCAGTAGTGGCCACATAATTATGTCGCTTCGGGGCTTGCTCGAATGTAATATTAAGTATGATTCCAGCTATTGCTGTGCATCCCTGCTATTTTTACTTGTTGAGTTTAAAGTTAATAATATTCTGACATAGCCCTGGCTCAGGTGAATGGATATCTTCTTTTCAAGGACAATGGGTTTTCCGTAAGAAATAAAGATTTGTCCCACAGCTTATGCCTACAGATTGAAATGCGCAGTGTTCAAAATGTTGCTCATCACAGGAAGAGCTTGCTACGACAAAGGCATTGATAAAGGCAGTCGAAGGCATGGCAGAAGTTACAACGCATACTCACAGAGCAAACAAAGTTTGTGCATTGATCCAATTAGGGCGCCTTCTGCTTTCAGGGCAACGGACACATCTGGAAACAAGAAGCTTCACTTTATTAGGCTGGTGAAAACACAAAGGAACATTTTGGGAGCGTGATGCTGAGGAGACTGATAGGGTTTCAGTTAGTCTGGAAGTTTTAAAGTAAATCCCACTGCTCTAGTGGAATAGGTTTTGGGGTGCATTGTGAGGACACGCCGTGACCAGACAAATGGGTGGCACAGAGAATTAGGAGACACCTCTTCTCTGGATTTTCCCCTCGAGATCAGTGTAAGTTGGTTGACATCGACTGATGTTGTTGATACTCAGCTTTGATTTGGGGATGATGTATTCCAGGGTCTTTCACTATTTAGCTGTGGAGACCAACAAGTGATTTACCGATCGGTAGCGTGACTGATAAAACCTGTCAGCTAGAGCGGTCCAGCCAAAAACTGTAGCCCCAGGGAGGGGGCTCTGGCAGTTTTAGCCTTTCCCTATGGGATAAGATAGTGTCTCTGGCACAGTGAGCAGTGGTTTCACTCACCCTTTCAGGTTGCCAATGGCTCTGGGTGTTTTGTTACAGACTGGCAGGATTTCCTGAGCGGTGCAGGGGATTTCTGGTTAGGAAAATCTTTGACTGATGATGTATTTGCGTCTTCTTTGGGAATGTCCCCTCATGTGAGCTTCTCAAGCTTGAGAGGCCACCACTCTTACCCTGTCTCGGTGCTTGGCAGGCGTTCTTCATGGTTTTCTGCCTTGTCTTTAACAATATGGTCAACTGAAATGGCCTGGCCCTTGGAAGCCGTGAGCAAATATATTCTTTGTGCGCAGCAGGACTATAGGCACTATAAAAGCAAGTAAAACAAGTTAGAGTACATACAGAAATGCATTTCAATTTATTTTACAGGGTACCTTAACTCAACAGGTACCATACTTTGGTCCCTCACCTGGTTTCTGAAGACAGGTCTCTGTCTCTGCTCTGTTCTTTACCATGCAATGCGCACGTGCGCTCTTCATTATCTTTCTTGTGAAGATATTCAGTTAAGAACAAGAGAAGGAAAAAAAAAGGGGGGGACTGCTGTCATTTGCAGTGTAGGGAAGGGAATGTTTTTAAGCCAACCGGTAACACAGATGGAATAGCTGACCTGAGTCTGGGTAATGCACACTGTTTCTAAAATAAAGCCCAGAGTTCCCCCAAAGAAGCCAAAGAACTATGTAGAAATCACCTGGGTTTTTCCATGGCCCTAATTCTTGAAGCTGATGTAGGTGAATAGGGGAAATCAGCTGGTTTAGGAGATAAAAAATGACTTGTTAAGAGCTTTAGGTCGCAAGGAGGAGGAATCTCACAAATTTCAAATCCCAAGATCCTGCAGATATGTATTGACTGAAAGATATAGACCCTCATTTTTCTATTGGTTGTATGTCTGATCAGTAAGCACACAACCACACTTACATAGCTAAGCAGAAGACACACATGGAGATGTGGCTAGATGCTTGCTTTACTGGATATACGTATGAATTAATGATAGACATAGTGCTTAGAGATATAGTTTAGTGATGGCTTTTGTCAGAGTTAGGTTGATGCTTGGACTGGATGATCTGAAATGTCCGTTCCAACCTAGGCAATTCTATGATTCTATGGTTCTATATATTTATGTAATGCCATGCAGACATGCAACAAAACATGTGGCAATAAATGTGGGGACAGAAAATCAGACCTAGTGTATGTGTTTTAGATAAACAAAATTTTTTACTTTGGGTTCAGTGTGCCGTCAGGTGTGGTAGTGCTTTGGCATGTCCTAGCATAGATCAGCAATAGAAAAATACCTATTTTAATTATTATTAGGATTTTCTGCTACTGACTTTAGCTTTTATTTTGTTGCACATCATTCCATGTTTGGTAAAGCCTTAGTGTATCTGTATAAATAAAATGCTAAATACTATTTTTTAATACTTTGAGCCATACATTTCCTCAATGTATCTTTAAAAGCAGTATTTGTTTCTTTGAGAGACAGTTTCAACAGCATGTGGCAGGCTATTTTAATAAAATAAAGTGAGATCGATATCATGAAAGCAGGATTAAATATCTTTAAGAAGGTGCTTGCATCCCAACCCTTTGTATGTGATTTTGTGTTTTGAAGTGGAGAGATAAATAAATGCAAATCACAGAATATGATTCCCTGATTCTCCTGTGTTCAGGAAGGTAAAGATTGCTTGAAATATGTATGATGAAGCTGGATTCTTCCTGAGATAAGGTAGAAGAGATTATTCAGAAAGGAGTGTTTCTGAAGGAGACAACCAAGAAGCTGCAAGTGATGTAAACAGATTATATTTCTTGGAGGTTCAAGTGAGTTTTTTGACATTTGAGAGACCCTATTAAAAATTGGACTGTGTTCACTATCATCTGCGGACAATATTGATTGCTGAGCTGTTTACTTGTAATAGGAATTCTTTCTAGTCAAATGATGCAGTTTTAGGAAAGGGAATGACCTCTGCAGGAGGAGGGGGCGTACAATTATAAATCATACCAAATGTGATTGAAACTCTCCCACAGGCAAGAAAGAAAATCAAATTAAAGCAAATATTGTATTAAAGGAGTTTCAGTGGATGCCTTGGAGAGCTCTGATTTTCATGTAAATGCTCATTTAGGCTGAGGTTTACTGCCTCCTCAGAATAATGGAGAAGAAAAGCAAAGCATATTTAATTGGAAAGGGAGGGAATGCCAAGGAAATAGATGAATTGCGATTCACTTTCTAGATTTTTGCCTCCAGATCTAATGGCTATGATAGCTCACTGTCTTAAATTGTACAAAGGAAAACAGCAAATGTACTTCAGTCCATATAATTTGGGAAATCTTGCTTTTTTTCTTTATCATGTCTTCTAGATTATTGCAGCTTTAGATAATTTCCCCGTCAGGTCCTTTTGCATGTCCTTGTGGGAATTGCCTAGTGATTGACAGCTTTGATCTGGAAATTGTTGCAGCTAAACTGCTACAATTCATATGGAGAGAACTGCCAAATAATTTGACAGATAGATGCCAAGAAATGACGTACGCGGATCTGTCAGACAAACTTTTTTAGAGGAACCATCCTTTGGGCTACAAAGAGCTGATGGCACCCGTGCTCTGCAAAAGTGGGGTGCTGGGACGGGTGATGGCTGCTGTCAGTAAATCACAAAAAATTGATAATTAGAAACCAGAAATTAAGGATTTTGTGGTCATGGCACCAGCTCACAGGCAAATAGTTTCATGCCTGAAATAGTGTGAAATTGATGCAAAAATGTTTCCTGAAATGAGAATCTTAATAAGAAACCCAAGAGTAAATAAGATAATTTTAACTGAGCTCAGGATGCACCTAAGAGAGCTCAAGCATATTGCACTTTTGCACCTTTTTTTTTTTTTTTTTTTGCATTTACACACAAAAAATAGATTTAAGCCAACATTAAGAATCAACACAATTGTAAATGTCATGGTATCATGTAGGCTATCAGGCGACGGAGGCAACACATGTTCAAACCTAACTGAGTAAACATATTTTATTTGCATTCAAGCTAATGCCTCGAAACTGGAGTTAACCTCCCAGTGCTAAAATCAGGGCAGGTGCAAGGCTGTTTCTATATTCTAACAAATCGAGACGCCGACTGTGTAGCCTGAACTATTCCATTCTTAAACCTCTTGTTGCATTTGTCTATGCATGTGGAGACTTAACGCAGCAGGGTGTTGAAAATCTCATCAAGTTCAACAGAATAAACCTTAAAAAGAGCTTTCATCATTAAATGTTTTCATACTCTATAATGTGCAAAGTTGCGTGATTGTATTTTAAGGAGGCTTTAAGTAGGAGAAAGTGTCCTGATGCCTAAAGCTGGCAATGTGCTAATTAAGATACACAGAAGAAAAGTTAAGCGAGTAATTTTAAGGAGGGAGGGAAGGAAGGATGCCATCCCATGAAGAAATACATGACGCTTCAGCCACTGAGCCCAATCACTGGCAAGGAAGAATGCATAAACAGGAAGAGGCAGTAAAGAAGAAGTCATTTAATTGTGGGCTAGAGAAGAAAAACACCTCCCGGGAGATTTATTCTGGACGGATGAATGTCTGTGCTTATGGGAGCAGGGAGGACGTCATTAAGAGCTCTCTGGGTCCTGCCTGTCCTGGACTAAGTTAGAGACACCGGTCAGCCCAAATGGTGAGACGGGGGGACACTAAGCGTATTCATCAACATTGTAATAATATTTCCTGCCATTTTATCCTTCTCTTAACTTTTTAAATTATCCTTCCGTCTTGACAAATTGCTCCTTCTAAACCAGCCCGTGATAGATTTTTCTAGGATATCCAAGTGAAAGGGAAGGCGTACTAGAAAGTCTGGGGCACAGGGAGCCTCAGCTGAGCATTGCACTGCGGAAGCTGGTTCTTCCTCTGGCTCTGCCAAAGAGACCCATTAGGATCTTGGGTAGTTGCTTAGACCAATTTTTTCAGAGGTTATTCCCAATTCAGTGTTCCTTATTTTATGGACACTTGACCATGGCTTCTCGTTTTCAGACATATGAGCAGCTACATCTCTGATGAACTTTGAATGCCTGAAATGTTATGTAGTGGTAAGTACTCTGAGAAAAACAAATACCTGACTCAGAACAGACACCAAGAATAGTAGAAACTTTGGACCCACATGTCCCCAGGTTTTAGGTTGTGATTTTGAAGTGTTGTTAATAGTATCACGTCAGTTCTAGTTGCTGTGAAAATGAAATCACTGATGTTTGTAAAGCACTGAGGACTGGTAGCGATGAGCAGCACGTAGAAGCTTATGAGCCAATTATTCTGCCTTCCTTGTCTTTTCTAACTCATTCCTGTCTTCATGCTCCCTCTCTCAGTGTTGGCCCCTTGCGCTCTCTCGACTTGGCTGGTCCAAGGTTTAATACCAAGGTCCTGGCCCCCAGCACGGGCTCCTTGCTCAGTACCTCCTACCTCCCCTCTCCAGCCTCCCCATCCATGCCTTGCTCATTCTGGTTCCTCCAGCAGTGTTCCCTGGGCTCCTGACCCAGAATCCATCCTACCTGTGCCACAGCCACTTCTCACCCCCTTTCTATCCCTGACACATGGTGTCATCCTCCACTCAGTGTCCATGTCCTGCAGCAATCATGGTGTGTGTGACAGCAGCCTCCCAACCACTCCTTGTGACCAGACTGTCATGCCCTTGGTAGCAGGGACTGGTGCGCAGGTTGGCATGTGCCTTGCTTGTGCCTGAGTCCCGCCCTGGCTGGAGTCTGCTCTCCAAAAAAGTGGGAAGAGGTTCAGCCATGTTCCGTGGGGCTGGCATCCTCACAGACGGTATCTGTGAAAGGCTAGCAAGGTCACACTCAGCAGATTCAATCACAATTTTTATAAGGCTCATCCTTTAACCAAATGTGGGTGGACCTGCACAGAAACCGCACAGAGAAGCTGTTTTTTGACACAGTTTCTTGTCCTTTCTCCAAAGGTATGGCAGGGCACTAGGTTTTTCAGCAGCAAGCTTGTTCCTGAGTCGGCTCCTTAGAAACACCAGAGCTAATTCAGCTGAAATTTGTCTTTTAAAATGAAAGCAAAGAAAATAATTCACTTGGTGTGGAGACATTTTGTAGTGTATGGAAATGTTAGGCGCAATTGGAAGTGGGCTCTTCAAGGTGGTGGTTGGCCTCACGAATACGTAGAACTACTGCCTGCGCTGATACTAGCAGTGCGGGTAGGAGTCACAAATCTAAATACACGCAGACTGGGGGTGTTCTGGATGTAAGCCGAACAAAGAGCTGCATTTTGTCATTTGGAGCTTTGGAAAGTTTGGTAAGTAAGAAAAATTTACTTACGCGAGATCCTGAGGTGCCTGACAAAACTTTAAAGTTAGTCCTGCCTTGAGAAGGAGGTTGGGCTCGATCAGCTCCCAAAGTCCCTTTGAACCAAAATTTTTCTATTGTTCGTATATTCATCATATAAGCTTCTAAGTGTTTTATATTCTAGTTTTCAGGACCATTATATTTCCTAATAATGGACGACTACTGTCTATTTAGAAAGTTGCTTTTGAAGACCAGCTATGACACACATTTTTTAATTGATTGACCTTGGCTAAGAGGGTTGAGAAGCTTACGGAAAAAACCCATTCTTCTATCACCTGTGAAACTGTACTACACGTAAGTTGTGGTTATTTGTGGACTACGTTCGCCACCAAATTGTTTAACCGTGCTGTGAATTCTTCCCATGATTTAAACTGCTCCATATGAAGAGTGAATACCGTCATGATTCTAGCGAGAGGAGCAATCACAACAGTAATATCCTGCCAGTTCTAAGAACTACACAGTGAACTCTAATAAATAACAGGCTGGGTCTCAAAGCAATAAACATTCCAGGGTATGAAAATCATCTTTTTTCATAGATATAAAAGTAAAGTGTGATTTAGCATTTCACACCTTCATTGTATCGGTAACATCCTACCAGCAATCATCCACAATAAACTATTACATCATTTCAAACTGCATATAATATTTAGTGTTGAGGAAGCAATGTATTTGAGAACAGTCAGGCTGAAAATCTGTTCACAACAAAGATTTTTCAGGTATCTCTATTCCTCAGGTGTATATATATATGTATTGATTTTTGTTTCATATTTAGAATCACTTAGCTGCTAAAGAAGTCAAGTACTAACGTGCCCTCAGCTCTGCTGGCAAAATCCTAACAAAATGGAGGCTGTAGGTACGTTGTGACTCCCTCGTAAGGAGTATGTGGTAAAAGTAAGAGAACGCAGACTGTAACTGCCTGCTGCAAATCTCTGAATACACCCTGGAAAACTAAAGCACGCAAGAAATGTCTGGTTGCTAGTGCAACTGGTTGCACAACATTGACTCCCCTTTGGTCTAGCAGACATCAGATCTGTTGACCTGGGCAATCTCTTTTAGTCTGAGCGGAGAAGTTACGAAAAGTACTTGCCAGTTAAAGCCTGAGAATAAGGAGAGATTTGCTTAGTACACTTCTTTAAGATTTTATAAACACGTGCCTGTGCCGCCAGAAAATCCTGCAAAAAATTATAATGAATAGTCTCTTGGGAACGTATGGCTATCTGACAAAGTGTCTTGTCCATAGTGTTCAAAGCTGCTCCCAAGCGTTTGAACCCGAACCAGCCAGGTGCTACCAGCTTCTCTGGTTTGCCCAGCAACAAACATATTCCTTGTCCTCCCTCTTGCTTCTGCACATTTCAGGCAGGGGGATATGGTGCAATAGACTTTGTACCACAGAATTAGCACTTCCAGAGCAGAATCAGTGGCAACACAACGTACGTGGTATTTCCTAACGACCTTCTCAGTCAAGCCGTAATGAGGCTTCTTAGTGAGCAACAATTAGGTCTGATTGTGTTGGGAATCAGAGCAGATAAGTTATTAGCAAAACAGTTATATTAGGAGAATCAAATGATCTTTTTTTAATCACAGTACTCTGTTTTCCCGGGCAGGATTTTTTCTTTCTCTTCATAGGCAGTGGATAAAGAAGCAACATGGTTTCCTGCATGCTCATAAAGATATACTATGGGGTAATAAACCTGAATAATATTCATTTCCATTTGTTATAATGATTGTAATAAATCTACAAGGCATAGATGAAAGCAGTTGTACTAGCCTTACATCTCGCAAAAGATAAAGAAGCTTCTAAAAAGGACAGAATGGAGTGTTCATCAAACCTTCTTAATTTTAAGTACATTTAAAAGAATTGCCATTTCCTTCTGTTGCCTCATTTACAAGCACCAAGTTAGGTGGTAATTATAAGATAATTCAGTAACACTCTAAAATAATGATTCAGCTAATTAATGCTGAATTACAGAGGCAGTCCTACACAGATACTTATAACACCCCCATTAACACTGACAGAGTTCATCATGATTATTCCAGCGAGCACTGAAGGAACTGAATGTGATTAGACCATTTCTTGACAATGTTTACTGGGGGTTTTTTCTTTC